>JAWZYU010000034.1:45707600-45764600 GCA_038380435.1 Ryuthela nishihirai | reverse complement strand
TGATGGACGACAATTGGTGGATGCAACAACTGAGGAGGACAATTAGATGGACGATAATTGGTGGATGCAACAACTGAGGAGGACAATTGGATGGACGACAATTGGTGATGCAACAACTAAGGAGGACAATTGGATTGACGACAATTGGTGGATGCAACACCTGAGGAGGACAATTGGATGGACGACAATTGGTGGATGCAACAACTGAGGAGGACAATTGGATGGACGACAATTGGTGGATGCAACAACTGAGGAGGACAATTGGATGGACGACAATTGGTGGATGCAACAACTGAGGAGGACAATTGGATGGACGACAATTGGTGGATGCAACAACTGAGGAGGACAATTGGCTGGACGACAATTGTTGGATGCAACAACTGGGGAGGACAATTGGATGGACGACAATTGGGTGGACGCAACAACTGAGGAGGACAATTGGATGGACGACAATTGGTGGATGCAACAACTGGGGAGGACAATTGAATGGACGACAATTGTTGGATGCAACAACTGAGGAGGACAATTGGATGGACGACAATTGGGTGGACGCAACAACTGGGTGGATGCAACAACTGGGATGATACGAAATTGGTAGGGACGCGACAACTGGTAAGATACGGTGATTGGGTGGTCGACAATTGGATGAATGCTACAATTGAGCGGATACAACAATTGGGGTGGATAATAACTGAGTGGAAAAGAATGAGGAAGGCACAACAGTTGGGTAGACACGGAAAAAAGGAAATGAGAAATAATTTGGATTACTAAGACTTATTCTAAAATATCCTCCGTAGAGCAAGCAAATTAAACACTCCTTGGAAATTCCCTGAACCAGGCAGGCACTCTATAAAACGAACTTATTTAGATATCAATATAGTCGATATTTATATCAACTCTCTTTAATCCGTCATTGAATGGGGAAATTTTTTTAAAACAAATCTATTTCTTCTAAGCGAAATAATTCTAAATTAAACGAACGCACTGCTGCATTTGGATGTATTCTTTTTAATCCGTTTTTCAATAAAGAGTTCGAATCTACTCTCTTTAATCCGACATTACACGATACGGCGGATTTTCTACGAAGTTTGTTCCTTCTAAACGTAGCAAACGGAAAATGAAAGAAATACTGGGAGAGATGTTACGTAGGATTAGCTGTCTTTTCACTAATACGACCTTCAATAAAACAAAATTTTCCTCTAGAACAGTGTCTCGCAAACTGTGTGCCGCGAGAGATTTTCGAATTGACACAAGATATTCCAAAGATTTCATTTTGACTTGACTTGTGTTATCGACGTGCTTTAATAAAAATCTTTCAGATTTTATCAACTGGGATCTTGTAAGTATTTATCAAGCTTTTTCCAAATTTTGGTATTAATTTTTGATTATTTCAAGCCATAGAATGGACAAATATTTAAAACAAACACCGAGTTATGATTAATTATATGTATTATTATATTTATTTCAAATGAAATGCAATTAACGAAACTTCAATTTTCCTCTTTTTACATAACCATCAAAAATTCTTTTTTAGGTGTGCCGCGGAAAAAAATTTGATTCAGTGTGCCGCGGGAAAAAAATTAGATTCAGTGTGCCGCGGGAAAAAAATTAGATTCAGTGTGCCGCGGAAAAAAAATTTGATTCAGTGTGCCGCGGAAAAAAAATTTGATTCAGTGTGCCGCGGGAAAAAAATTAGATTCAGTGTGCCGCGGAAAAAAAATTTGATTCAGTGTGCCGCGGAAAAAAAATTTGATTCAGTGTGCCGCGGAAAAAAATAGATTCAGTGTGCCGCGGAAAAAAATTTGATTCAGTGTGCCGCGGGAAAAAAATTTGATTCAGTGTGCCGCGGAAAAAAAATTTGATTCAGTGTGCCGCGGAAAAAAAATTTGATTCAGTGTGCTGCGGAAAAAAATAGATTCAGTGTGCCGCGGAAAAAAATTTGATTCAGTGTGCCGCGGGAAAAAAATTTGATTCAGTGTGCCGCGGAAAAAAAATTAGATTCAGTGTGCCGCGGAAAAAAAATTTGATTCAGTGTGCCGCGGAAAAAAATTAGATTCAGTGTGCCGCGGAAAAAAAATTTGATTCAGTGTGCCGCGGAAAAAAAATTTGATTCAGTGTGCCACGGAAAAAAATTAGATTCAGTGTGCCGCGGAAAAAAATAGATTCAGTGTGCCGCGGAAAAAAATTAGATTCAGTGTGCCGCGGAAAAATTTTGATTCAGTGTGCCGCGGAAAAAAATTAGATTCAGTGTGCCGCAGAGTAAAAAAGTTTGCGAGACACTGCTCTAGAACAATCGGAAATTTGTCACTGAAAATTTTTCTCGTTAAATGGGCTTCGGTTGGGGCGGGGGTGGCTCAGTCGGTAGTGCGCCAGGCTCGTAATTTGCAGTTCCCAGTTCGAGTTCGAGTTGGGTAAGGTCGAGATTTATCTCCGCAAAACTCCCTACCCTACCCACGGCCAATAGGGGACACCAATGGGCTTGGAAAGGACGCCATCCATAGGATGGGACGTTATGTCCATACGACGGATGGCGGCTTATTAAAGATGGTCTTATCCCGATGTATCAGATGGTAGCCGTGGCCCCATGTACGAGAGAGCCATACCATGTGCACGTTAAAGAACACGTTGGATGGCCTTGACGGGAGGCTACCATCTGTCTCCAACTAACATTTATTGTTCCAGTGGGTCCCCTCCCCTAACCATCTCTGAGACTTCGGGGTCTTTGTGACCTGGCTATTTAGCCCATTGTGTGCAAAAAAGTGACCTTCAGAGGTAAAAACAACCCAACGTTGAAGAACACACTGGATGGCCTTGACGGGAGACTACCATCTGTCTCCCAACAGCTGTTCCAATGGGTCCCCTCCCCCAACCTTCTCTGAGACTTCGGGGTCCTTGTTACCTGGCTATTTAGCCCATTGTGTGCAAAAAAAGTGACCTTCAGAGGTAAAACAACCCAACGTTAAAGAACACGCTGGATGGCCTTGACGGGAGGCTACCATCTGTCTCCCAACAGCTGTTCGAGTGTGTCCCCTCCCCCAACCTTCTCTGAGCCTTCGAGGTCCATGTGACCTGCCCATTTATCTCATGGTGTGCGAAAAAGTGCCGCTCAGAGGTAAAGCAACCCAACTCGAATTTCGTTAAAACAGATTCCTATATTTCTACTCCATTTTGTTCGTTCTTAAAGTTAAACGATTTTAAATTAAAATAACGTACACAGAAAATCCAAACTCTACCCGACTTATCAGTCTTTTCATTAAGCCAACGTTAAATAAAAACATTTCTTTTAAAAAAGATTATTTTTAAAGAAAATTCTTACATTCAGACGAAACAGTCTAATGAATATGTAATCCATTTTCGTCAATGATGGATTAGTTAGGTTGGAAAAGTATTTTTCTGGTAGTTCCTTCATTCAGTTTCTTTTCTCTCTATTTAGAAAGAAGAGATTTAATGCAAAAATAAACCGTTGTAGTGAAACGTAAAATTGGAGAGATAGCTTTATTCATAATAGACGTAGAGAAAAAAAGAGGTATAATGTAGACTCTTTAATTTTCTTTTAATGCATTCCTTTGGTTTCAGATTCAACTCATAAAAAGAAATTGGTTTTATGAGTATTGAAAGTCGGATTAGAGAGAATACTGATAGTCCTATGAAGAGCTGGTGGGAGGGAGGGCGGGGGGTGGCTCAGTCGGTAGCGCGCCAGGCTCGTAATCTGTAGTTCCCAGGTTCGAGTCCCAGTTGGGTCATCGTTGAGATATATCTCCGCAAAAATTCCCCGCCCTGCCCACGGTCAGTAGGGGACACCGATGGACTTGGAAAGACCGCCGTCCGTCGGATGGGACGTTAAGCCGTGATCCCGTGTGCGGGAGAGCCATACCATGTGCACGTTAAAGAACACGCTGGATGGCCTTGACGGGAGGCTACCATCTGTCTCCCAACAGCTGTTCCAGTGGGTCCCCTCCCCTAACCTTCTCTGAACCTTCGGGGTCCATGTGACCTGGCCATTTAGCCCATGGTGTGCAAAAGAGTGCCGCTCAGAGGTAAAACAACCCAACCTATGAAGAGCTGTTTTTCCCTAGTCCTTTTTTTTGGCAACGAGCCCTTTCGAATTATTTATTTTTTTTTTTCGGAAGAATTCTTTGATTCTTTGTTTGTTTCATTTGAAGAGAGAAAGAATAGGAAAATAAAAATTCGTTATAACTAAATTCGGATATCAAAAATAGATGTATGCATATATATATATCGTCTGTTTCAATTTCCTGTGCGAGTTCTTTTGATTTCCGATCTTTCGTGTTTTTTTTTTTAAAAGATGTTTGAAAAGGATTCAAAGAAGGAAAAGGATTCCATGAAAATAAAAAGAAAATAAACTTTTCATCGAATATCGGTTTAGTGAGCTTTATCTGTACAGTCGCTCCAAAAAAATATCCGAACACTATGGTTGATTAGAGAAATCAGAAAAAATATCTGGCAACGATTTTTTTCAGAGATTAGTGATCTGGCAAACTTCGTGTCACGTGATTACAGAATTCAGGAAAAATATCTGGAGCGTGTACAGCAACTGTACACGCTCCAGTTACCGTTCACACGTTCCAGTCACGTGACACGAAGATTGCCAGATCACTAATCTCTAAAAAAAATCGTTGCCAGATATTTTTACTGAATTCTGTAATCAACCGTAGCGTTCGGATATTCTTTTCAGAGACTGTACTGCTTTCTTTGCTTTCTGTTCGCTTTATTCAAAAGAAGCAGAAACTAATAGGAATATAGAGACTCGTTTTAGCCGAAGTCGGATTAGCGAGAATAGATTAAAAATATCGGATACTTTGGTACACTGTAATTCGTTACTTTGATTTCCGTTTGTTTCATTTACAAAATGCAGAAGATAATGTAAAAATCCGTTGTAACCGAAGTCGGATTAGCGAGAATAGATTTTTAAAAAAATTCGGATATTTCTACTTCGGGAATGCTGTGTTCTTTTATTTCGTTACTTTTTTTTCCGATCACTTCGTTTAGAGGAAAAGACTATTATGAAATCCGTTTTATCGAAAGGCGGATTAATGAAAACATGCAGTAGATGGTCTCATGCTGTTTGGTTCAGTGTTGTGCGTTCCTTTCCTTCCGTTTGTTAAGAAAAAGACAGACTTCGAAAAAACAAATCCGTTATAATGAAATGCCGGATTAGAGAGTGTAAACGTGAACCGTTTACTGAATTGGGAATTAGCTAGAATATATTGCAAATACTAGATCTGTTCGTTTGATTCAGAAGAGTTTGATTTAGGATTGTTTAAAAATTCTTTTTTTAATGTCGGATTAAAGAGAATATCAAAACGAATTCGTTTTATAGGGTGCCTGGGTCAAGTGATTTCCAAGGAGTGTTGAATTTGTTTGCTCTACTGCAAATATTTTGGAATTAGTCTTAGTAAACTAAATTATTTATCATTTCCATTTTCCACACAATTGTCGCATCCACCCAAATATCCTACCCTCCCAATTGTCGCATCCATCCAATTGTCTTACCCTCCCAATTGTCCTACTCTCCCAGTTGTCCTACCCTCCCAATTGTCCTACCCACCCAGTTGTCCTACTCTACCAATTGTCCTACCCTCCCAGTTGTCTTACCCTCCCATTTGTCCTACCCACCCAGTTGTCCTACCCTCCCAATTGTCCTACTCTCCCAGTTGTCTTACCCTCCCATTTGTCCTACCCTCCCAATTGTCCTACTCTCCCATTTGTCTTACCCTCCCATTTGTCCTACCCTCCCGGTTGTCTTACCCTCCCATTTGTCCTACCAACCCAGTTGTCCTACCCTCCCAATTGTCCTACTCTCCCAGTTGTCTTACCCTCCCATCTGTCCTACCAACCCAGTTGTCCTACCCTCCCCATTGTCCTACCCACCCAGTTGTCCTACTCTACCAATTGTCCTACCCTCCCAGTTGTCTTACACTTCCATTTGTCCTACCAACCCAATTGTCGTACCCTCCCAATTGTCCTACCCACCCAGTTGTCATACCCCCAATTGTTCTACCAACCCAAATGTCCTACCCTCCCAATTTTCCTACCCACCTAGCTGTCCTACCTCCAATTGTCCTACCCTCCCAATTGTCGTAGACCCTAAAAATATTAGTTGGTAATTTTTGCACACACTAGGTTCAATGACCAGGTCACAAGGATACGGAGGGTTCGGAGAAGGTTGGGGTAAAGGGATTCACTGGACAGCTGTTAGGAGACAGATGGTAGCCTCCCGTCAAGGTCATCCAGCGTGTTCTTTAACGTGCCCGGGTATGGCTTTGGGTTGGGTTGTTTTACCTCTGAGCGTCACTTTTTTGCACACTGTGGGCTAAATGGCCAGGTCACATGGACCCGAAGGTTCAGAGAAGGTTGGAGAAGGGGACCCACTGGAACAGGTGTTGGGAGACAGATGGTAGCCTCCCGTCAAGGCCATCCAGCGTGTTCTTTAACGTTGGGTTGTTTTACCTCTGAGCAGCACTTTTTCGCACACTATGGGCTAAATGGCCAGGTCACATGGACCCCGAAGGCTCAGAGAAGGTTGGGGGAGGTGACCCACTGGAACAGCTGTTGGGAGACAGATGGTAACCTCCCGTAAAGGCCATCCAGCGTGTTCTTTAACGTTGGGTTGTTTTACCTCTGAGCAGCACTTTTTTGCACACCATGGGCTAAATGGCCAGGTCACAAGGACCCCGAAGCCTCATAGAAGGTTGGGGACCCACTGGAACAGCTGTTGGGAGACAGATGGTAGTCTCCCGTCAAGGCCATCCAGTGTGTTCTTTAACGTGCACAAGGTATGGCTCTCCCATACACGGGGCCATGGCTTAACGTCCCATCCGATGGATGGCGGCCTTTCCAAGCCCATCGGTGTCCCCTACTGACCGTGAGCAGGGCGGAGAATTTTGCGGAGATAAATCTCAATGCTGACCCAGCTGGGACTCGACCCTGGGAACTGCAGATTACGAGCCTGGCGCTCTACCGACTGAGCCCTCCCCCACCCCCCCATATCAGGAGAGCTATATCTTGCACACATTGAAGAAAATCATAAATGGTCATAATGAGTAGGTTTCTATCTGTACAGTTGTTTTTCAGAAAGCTTCTATCTAAACATTTCTGTAAAACAAAAAAATATTAAATAAAACTCTTCAATTTCCAAATCATTGACTTATACTAAAAGTGAGACTAATTTCAATTTTTTTTGATAATCACGTGATTTTAGAATTAAAAAAAAAACACTCCCACAACCCAACATTCCCATCGTTTCATCCATCACCATGGCAACAGCATCTTCCGCCTCGTACACATTGCCTCCCACGTGGGGCACGATTCGCGATTTCCGAAGGCCAACTGCCCCATCACATCACGATGGCAAACACCGAACTCTACGGAACGGAAACAACGGGAGCGACATGCTCACGGGGACGGCAGCATCCCTTCGGGGTGCAGCTAACCGACGCCTCCCTTGTCATCATCCTTGACTGCACCGAGGAATTAGCCAGCCAATGACAAGTTGCAAAGCATGCGCGTGATGGGCAAGGATAGAGAAAGAATCTGGACTACCGTCTTTGATGCTGAGATGGATGGAAACGTCCTCCGATTTCCCGCCAAGTCATCACTGGCATCCCGATTCTTCTCCAACTTCGCGGCACAGCAAATAGCGCCAAAGCATCGACCCCACCAGGTGGAAGATGCATCCATTGTTCGCAGTTCATGGTTCGTGAGCTCGTGTAGGTGTGGGCTTCGGGAACCCCGGCGGTCAAGGTCATAGGTAGTCGTCGTAACGACCATGATGGGTGGAAGATGTTGAAGAACAGCTTTGAATCTATGGGGGGTGTTTTTCAGCATACTTGACAATTTGCTCTCTGAGTTCAGTGTCGGAATGTCAGCTATTTAATGTAGATGTGAAATTCTTTTCATCTTGAACGACATGAAGAAAGGTGAACGAGTTGAATGGAGGTTTTTGAATCTTATTTTTTTCTTTTATTTTCGGTTTTTTTTTTTTTGCGGAATTTTTAAAATTATTTAGGTTTGTTTAAATGTAAGATTTTGCAAACATCACAAAATGTTGATAATTGTTTTACTTAAATAATAAAAATAATTCTTCGCTTTTCTCAGTTGGGTTGTTTTACCTCTGAGTGGCACTTTTTTGTACACCTTGGACTAAATGGCCAGGTCACAAGGACACCGTGGACTAAATGACCAGGTCACAAGGACACCGAAGGCTCAGTGAAAGTTGGGGGAGGGGACCCACTGGAACAGCTGTTGGGAGACAGGTGGTAGACTCTCGTCAAGGCCATCCAGCGTGTTCTTTTACGTTGGGTTGTTTTACCTCTGAGCGGCACTTTTTTGCACACTATGGGCTAAATGGCCAGGTCACATGGACCCCGAAGGCTCAGAGAAGGTTGGGGGAGGAGACCCACTGGAACAGCTGTTGGGAGACAGATGGTAGCCTCCCATCAAGACCATCCAGCGTGTTCTTTAACGTTGGGTTGTTTTACCTCTGAGCGGCACTGTTTTGCATACCATGAGCTAAATGGCCAGGTCACATGGACCCCGAAGGCTCAGAGAAGGTTGGGGGAGGAGACCCACTGGAACAGCTGTTGGGGGACAGATAGTAGGCTCCCGTCAAGGCCATCCAGCGTGTTCTTGTAACGTACACAGGATATGTCTCTCCCGCACACGGGGCCACGGCTTAATGTCCCATCCGACGGACGGCGACCTTTCCAAGCCCATCGGTGTCCCCTATTGACCGTGGGCAGGGCGGGGAATTTTGCAGAGATAAATCTCAACGCTGACCCAGCTGGGACTCGAACCTGGGAACTACAGATTACGAGCCTGGCGCGCTACCGACTGAGCCACCCCCGCCCCTTTTTTGTGCCCTCCTGGCTACTGGTGAACGAGTTCAGAGTGTCGACATCCAGTATACAGCAAAATTTTGGTGAAAGCGTCGTGAAAATACAGCTGCATCCATCGCATTAAAACATGAGTTTTATTATGCATTGTTTTTTAAACGTAAATTTTCTTACCATTGTTTAATAAATAGTATCTTTTCCGGATCAATATAATAATTTCTTTATTATTTCCCATAGTTATGTATATAATATATGGCTCCATAGGATTTTCAATACAGCTCTCTTAATGTCAAACGTCTTTTTAGTGGAACGCAGAGAAAAAAGTTTCTTCGCTTTTCACTTCTGCTTTATAGCGTTTACTCTTTATAACGATTCTTTACTCGTTATAACGCCCTCTTTAATGTTTTTAGCGCCTCCTTTACTTGTTATAACCCCCCTTTTCGGTTTTTAAAGCCTCCTTTACTCTTTTTAACGTCCCCACTGTTTTTAAAAATTACACTTTACTTTTTATAACACCCCCCTTACTCGTTTTAACTCTCCGTTACTCTTTTAATGCCCCTTTACTCATTATAACTCTCCATTACTCTTTTTAAAGCCTCCTTTACTCTTTTTAAAGCCTCCTTTATTAATTCAAACGTCCCCTTTATTCGTTATAACTCTCCATTACTCTTTTAATGCCCCTTTACTGAATATAACTCTCCATTACTCTTTTTAATGCCTCCTTTACTCTTTTTAAAGCCTCCATTATTTTTTCAAATGTCCCCTTTACTCATTATAACTCTCCATTACTCTTTTAATGCCCCTTTACTCATTATAACTCTTCATTACTCTTTTTAAAGTCTCCTTTACTCTTTTTAAAGCCTCCTTTATTATTTCAAACGCCCCCTTTACTCGTTATAACTCTCCATTACTCTTTTTAACACTTCCTTTACTCTTTTTGAAGCCTCCTTTATTATTTCAAACGTCCCCTTTACTCGTTATAACTCTCCATTACTCTTTCAATACCCCTTTACTCATTATAACTCTCCATTACTATTTTTAATGCCTCCTTTACTCTTTTTAAAGCCTCCTTTATTATTTCAAACGTCCCCTTTACTCGTTTAACTCTCCATTACTCTTTTAATGCCCCTTTACTTAATATAACTCTGAATTACTCTTTTCAATGCCTCCTTTACTCTTTTCGAAGCCTCCTTTATTTTTTCAAACTTTTCCTTTACTCATTATAACTCTCCATTACTCTTTTTAAAGTCTCCTTTACTCTTTTTAAAGACTCCTTTATTATTTCAAACGTCACCTTTACTCGTTATAACTCTCCATTACTCTTTTTAATGCCTCCTTTACTCTTTTTAAACTATCCTTTATTTTTTCTAATGTCCCCTTTACTCATTATAATTCTTCATTATTCTTTTAATGCCCCTTTACTCATTATAACTCTCCGTTACTCTTTTTAATGCCCCCTTTACTCTTTTCGAAGCCTCCATTATTATTTCAAACGTCCCCTTTACTCATTATAACTCCCCATTACTCTTTTTAAAGTCTCCTTTATTATTTCAAACGTCCCCTTTACTCGTTATAACTCTCCATTACTCTTTTTAATGCCTCCTTTACACTTTTCGAGGCCTCCATTATTATTTCAAACGTCCCCTTTACTCATTATAACTCCCCATTACTCTTTTTAATACCTCCTTTACTCTTTTCGAAGCCTCCTTTATTATTTCAAACGTCCCTTTTACTCGTCATAACTCCCCATTATTCTTTCTAAAGTTTCCTTTACTCTTTTCGGAGCCTCCTTTATTATTTCAAACGTCCCCTTTACTCGTTATAACTCTCCATTACTCTTTTTAATGCCTCCTTTACTCTTTTCGAAGCCTCCTTTATTATTTCAAACGTCCCCTTTACTCGTTATAACTCTCCATTACTCTTTTAATGCCCCTTTACTCATTATAACTCTCCATTACTCTTTTTAATGCCTCCTTTACTCTTTTCGAAGCCTCCTTTTTTATTTCAAACGTCCCCTTTACTCGTTATAACTCCCCATTACTCTTTTAATGCCCCTTTACTCATTATAACTCTCCATTGCTCTTTTTAATGCCTCCTTTACTCTTTTCGAAGCCTCCATTATTATTTCAAACGTCCCCTTTACTCGTTATAACTCTCCATTACTCTCTTAATGCCTCTTTACTCATTATAACTCTACATTACTCTTTTTAACGCTTCCTTTACTCTTTTCGAAGCCTCCATTATTATTTCAAACGTCCCCTTTACTCGTTATAACTCTCCATTACTCTTTTTAATGCCTCCTTTACTCTTTTCGAAGCCTCCATTATTATTTCAAACGCCCCCTTTACTCGTTATAACTCTCCATTACTCTTTTTAATGCCTCCTTTACTCTTTTCGAAGCTTCCTTTATTATTTCAAACGTCCCCTTTACTCGTTATAACTCTCCATTACTCTTTTTAATGCCTCCTTTACAATTTTCGAAGCCTCCTTTATTATTTCAAACGTCCCCTTTACTCGTCATAACTCTCCATTACTCTTTTATTGCTCCTTTACTCATTATAACTCTCCATTACTCTTTTTAACGCCTCCTTTACTCTTTTCGAAGCCTCCATTATTATTTCAAAAATTTCAAATTTTCAAATTTCAAATTTTTTTAGAAATCACTGATCTGGCAACCTTCGTGTTACGTAACACGAAGGTTGCCAGATCACTAATTTATGAAAGAAAAAATCGTTGCCACATATTTTTTCCGAATTCTGTAATCAACCATGCTGTCCGAATATTTTTTTGAGTGACTGTACCCATCAATATCTCAGTTTTTAAATATGTCGAAATAAAACCTCCATATCTCTTATAATCTAAGAACATTTCGATATTATATTTAATCTACCACTACCTAAAAAAAAACGCCTCCAAAATCTCTAACTTACTGAGTTAAAAGAATGAAAATTCCAGAAGATAGAGTCGATATCATATATAATCTACCACTACCTAAAAATTGAAAAAAAAAACGAATCCAAAATTTCTAACTTACAGAGTTAAAGGAATGAAAATTCCAGACGATACAGTGGATATTATATTTAATCTACCATTACCTAAAAACCGAAAAAACAAAACGCCTCCAAAAACTCTAACTTACTGAGTTAAAAGAATGAAAATTCCAGAGGATAGAGTCGATATTATATTTAATCTACCACTACATAAAAATTGAAAAAAAAAACGCCTCCAAAATCTCTAACTTACTGAGTTAAAAGAATGAAAATTCCAGAAGATAGAGTCGATATGATATTTAATCTACCACTACCTAAAAACGGAAAAAATTAAACGCCTCCAAAATCTCTAACTTACTGAGTTAAAAGAAAGAAAATTACAGAAGATAGAGTCGATATTATATTTAATCTACCACTACCTAAAAACTGAAAGAAAAAAAAAACGCCTCCAAAATTTCTAACTTACTGAGATAAAAGAATGAAAATTCCAGAAAATAGAGTCCATATTGTATTTAATCTACCACTACCTAAAAACTGAAAAAATAAAACGCCTCCAAAAATTTCTAACTTGCTGAGTTAAAAGAATGAAAATTCCAGAAGATAGAGTCGATATTATATTTAATCTACCACTACCTAAAAACTGAAAAAAAACGCCTCCAAAATTTCTAACTTACTGAGTTAAAAGAATGAAAATTCCAGAAGATAGAGTCGATATCATATTTAATCTACCACTACCTAAAAACTGAAAAAAAAAAACGCCTCGAAAATCTCTAACTTACTGAGCTAAAAGAATGAAAATTCCAGAAGATAGAGTCGATATTACATTTAATCTACCACTACCTGAAAACTGAAAAAATAAAACGCCTCCAAAATCTCTAACTTATTGAGTTAAAAGAATGAAAATTCCAGAAGATAGAGTCGATATTATATTTAATGTACGACTACCTAAAAACTGAAAAAATAAAACGCCTCCAAAATCTCTAACTTACTGAGTTAAAAGAATGAAAATTCCAGAAGATAGAGTCGATATTATATTTAATCTACCACTACCTAAAAACTGAAAGAAAAAAAAAACGCCTCCGAAATTCCTAACTTACTGAGTTAAAAGAATGAAAATTCCAGAAGATAGAGTCGATATTATATTTAATCTACCACTACCTAAAAACTGAAAGAAAAAAAAACGCCTCTGAAATTTCTAACTTACTGAGTTAAAAGAATGAAATTTCCAGAAGATAGAGTCGATATTATATTTAATCTACCACTACCTAAAAACTGAAAGAAAAAAAAAACGCCTCCGAAATTCCTAACTTACTGAGTTAAAAGAATGAAAATTCCAGAAGATAGAGTCGATATTGTATTTAATCTACCACTACCTAAAAACCGAAAGAAAAAGAAAACGCCTCCGATATTTCTAACTTACTGAGTTAAAAGAATGAAAATTCCAGAAGATAGAGTCGATATTATATTTAATCAACCACTACCTGAAAACTGAAAAAATAAAACGCCTCCAAAATCTCTAACTTACTGAGTTAAAAGAATGAAAATTCCAGAAGATAGAGTCGATATTATATTTAATCTACCACTACCTAAAAACTGAAAAAAAAAACGCCTCCAAAATTTCTAACTTACTGAGTTAAAAGAATGAAAATTCCAGAAGATAGAGTCGATATTATATTTAATCTACCAATACCTGAAAACTGAAAAAATAAAACGCCTCCAAAATCTCTAACTTACTGAGTTAAAAGAATGAAAATTCCAGAGGATAGAGTCGATATTATATTTAATCTACCAGTACCTAAAAACTGAAAAAATAAAACGCCTCCAAAATCTCTAACTTACTGAGTTAAAAGAATGAAAATTCCAGAAGATAGAGTCGATATTATATTTAATCTACCAATACCTGAAAACTGAAAAAATAAAACGCCTCCAAAATCTCTAACTTACTGAGTTAAAAGAATGAAAATTCCAGAAGATAGAGTCGATATTATATTTAATCTACCACTACCTAAAAACTGAAAAAAAAAACGCCTCCAAAATTTCTAACTTACTGAGTTAAAAGAATGAAAATTCCAGAAGATAGAGTCGATATTATATTTAATCTACCAATACCTGAAAACTGAAAAAATAAAACGCCTCCAAAATCTCTAACTTACTGAGTTAAAAGAATGAAAATTCCAGAAGATAGAGTCGATATTATATTTAATCTACCACTACCTAAAAACTGAAAGAATAAAAAAAGCCTCCGAAATTTCTAATTTACTGAGTTAAAAGAATGAAAATTCCAGAAGATGGAGTCGATATTGTATTTAATCTACCACTACCTAAAAACCGAAAAAAAAACGCCTCGAAAATTTCTAACTTACTGAGTTAAAAGAATGAAAATTCCAGAAGACAGAGTCGATATTATATTTAATCTACCACTACCTAAAAACCGAAAAAAAAACGCCTCCAAAATCTCTAACTTACTGAGCTAAAAGAATGAAAATTCCAGAAGATAGAGTCGATATTACATTTAATCTACCAATACCTGAAAACTGAAAAAATAAAACGCCTCCAAAATCTCTAACTTATTGACTTAAAAGAATGAAAATTCCAGAAGATAGAGTCGATATTATATTTAATGTACGACTACCTAAAAACTGAAAAAATAAAACGCCTCCAAAATCTCTAACATACTGAGTTAAAGAATGAAAATTCCAGAAGATAGAGTCGATATTATATTTAATCTACCACTACCTAAAAACTGAAAAAAAAAACGCCTCCAAAATCTCTAACTTACTGAGTTAAAAGAATGAAAATTCCAGAAGATAGAGTCGATATTGTATTTAATCTACCACTACCTAAAAACTGAAAGAATAAAAAAAGCCTCCGAAATTCCTAACTTACTGAGTTAAAAGAATGAAATTTCCAGAAGATAGAGTCGATATTATATTTAATCTACCACTACCTAAAAACTGAAAGAAAAGAAAAAGCCCCCGAAATTTCTAACTTACTGAGTTAAAAGAATGAAAATTCCAGAAGATAGAGTCGATATTGTACTTAATCTACCACTACCTAAAAACCGAAAGAAAAAAAAAACGCCTCCGATATTTCTAACTTACTGAGTTAAAAGAATGAAAATTCCAGAAGATAGAGTCGATATTATATTTAATCTACCACTACCTGAAAACTGAAAAAATAAAACGCCTCCAAAATCTCTAACTTACTGAGTTAAAAGAATGAAAATTCCAGAAGATAGAGTCGATATTATATTTAATCTACCACTACCTAAAAACTGAAAGAAAAAAAAAACGCCTCCGAAATTTCTAACTTACTGAGTTAAAAGAATGAAAATTCCAGAAGACAGAGTCGATATTATATTTAATCTACCACTACCTAAAAACTAAAAAAAAAACGCCTCCAAAATTTCTAACTTACTGAGTTAAAAGAATGAAAATTCCAGAAGATAGAGTCGATATTATATTTAATCTACCAATACCTGAAAACTGAAAAAATAAAACGCCTCCAAAATCTCTAACTTACTGAGTTAAAAGAATGAAAATTCCAGAGGATAGAGTCGATATTATATTTAATCTACCAGTACCTAAAAACTGAAAAAAATAAAACGCCTCCAAAATCTCTAACTTACTGAGTTAAAAGAATGAAAATTCCAGAAGATAGAGTCGATATTATATTTAATCTACCACTACCTAAAAACTGAAAAAATGAAACGCCTCCAAAAAATCTAACTTACTGAGTTAAAAGAATGAAAATTCCAGAAGATAGAGTCGATATTATATTTAATCTACCACTACCTAAAAACTGAAAGAATAAAAAAAGCCTCCGAAATTTCTAATTTACTGAGTTAAAAGAATGAAAATTCCAGAAGATGGAGTCGATATTGTATTTAATCTACCACTACCTAAAAACCGAAAAAAAAACGCCTCGAAAATTTCTAACTTACTGAGTTAAAAGAATGAAAATTCCAGAAGACAGAGTCGATATTATATTTAATCTACCACTACCTAAAAACCGAAAAAAAAACGCCTCCAAAATCTCTAACTTACTGAGCTAAAAGAATGAAAATTCCAGAAGATAGAGTCGATATTACATTTAATCTACCAATACCTGAAAACTGAAAAAATAAAACGCCTCCAAAATCTCTAACTTATTGAGTTAAAAGAATGAAAATTCCAGAAGATAGAGTCGATATTATATTTAATGTACGACTACCTAAAAACTGAAAAAATAAAACGCCTCCAAAATCTCTAACATACTGAGTTAAAGAATGAAAATTCCAGAAGATAGAGTCGATATTATATTTAATCTACCACTACCTAAAAACTGAAAAAAAAACGCCTCCAAAATCTCTAACTTACTGAGTTAAAAGAATGAAAATTCCAGAAGATAGAGTCGATATTGTATTTAATCTACCACTACCTAAAAACTTAAAAAATAAAACGCCTCCAAAATCTCTAACTTACTGAGTTAAAAGAATGAAAATTCCAGAAGATAGAGTCGATATTATATTTAATCTACCACTACCTAAAAACTGAAAGAATAAAAAAAGCCTCCGAAATTTCTAACTTACTGAGTTAAAAGAATGAAAATTCCAGAAGATAGAGTCGATATTGTATTTAATCTACCACTTCCTAAAAACTGAAAAAATAAAACGCCTCCAAAAATTTCTAATTTGCTGAGTTAAAAGAACGAAAATTCCAGAAGATAGAGTCGATATTGTATTCAATCTACCACTACCTAAAAACTGAAAAAAAAAGGCCTCCAAAATCTCTAACTTACTGAGTTAAAAGAATGAAAATTCCAGAAGATAGAGTCGATATTATATTTAATCTACCACTACCTGAAAACTGAAAAAATAAAACGCCTCCAAAATCTCTAACTTACTGAGTTAAAAGAATGAAAATTCCAGAAGATAGAGTCGATATTATATTTAATCTACCACTACCTAAAAACTGAAAGAAAAAAAAAACGCCTCCGAAATTTCTAACTTACTGAGTTAAAAGAATGAAAATTCCAGAAGACAGAGTCGATATTATATTTAATCTACGACTACCTAAAAACTGAAAAAATAAAACGCCTCCAAAATCTCTAACATACTGAGTTAAAGAATGAAAATTCCAGAAGATAGAGTCGATATTATATTTAATCTACCACTACCTAAAAACTGAAAAAAAAACGCCTCCAAAATCTCTAACTTACTGAGTTAAAAGAATGAAAATTCCAGAAGATAGAGTCGATATTGTATTTAATCTACCACTACCTAAAAACTTAAAAAATAAAACGCCTCCAAAATCTCTAACTTACTGAGTTAAAAGAATGAAAATTCCAGAAGATAGAGTCGATATTATATTTAATCTACCACTACCTAAAAACTGAAAGAATAAAAAAAGCCTCCGAAATTTCTAACTTACTGAGTTAAAAGAATGAAAATTCCAGAAGATAGAGTCGATATTGTATTTAATCTACCACTTCCTAAAAACTGAAAAAATAAAACGCCTCCAAAAATTTCTAATTTGCTGAGTTAAAAGAACGAAAATTCCAGAAGATAGAGTCGATATTGTATTCAATCTACCACTACCTAAAAACTGAAAAAATAAAACGCCTCCAAAATTTCTAACTTACTGAGTTAAAAGAATGAAAATTCCAGAAGATAGAGTCGATATTACATTTAATCTACCACTACCTAAAAACTGAAAGGAAAAAAAACGCCTCCGAAATTCCTAACTTGTTGAGTTAAAAGAATGAAAATTCCAGAAGATAGAGTCGATATTATATTTAATCTACCACTACCTAAAAACTGAAAAAAAAAACGCATCCAAAATTTCTAACTTGCTGAGTTAAAAGAATGAAAATTCCAGAAGATAGAGTCGATATTATATTTAATCTACCACTACCTAAAAACTGAAAAAAAAAAACGCCTCCAAAAATTTCTAACTTGCTGAGTTAAAAGAATGAAAATTCCAGAAGATAGAGTCGATATTGTATTTAATCTACCACTACCTAAAAACTGAAAAAATAAAACGCCTCCAAAATTTCTAACTTACTGAGTTAAAAGAATGAAAATTCCAGAAGATAGAGTCGATATTATATTTAATCTACCACTACCTAAATACTGAAAAAATAAAACGCCTCCAAAAATTTCTAACTTGCTGAGTTAAAAGAATGAAAATTCCAGAAGATAGAGTCGATATTATATTTAATCTACCACTACCTAAAAACCGAAAAAATAAAACGCCTCCGAAATTTCTAACTTACTGAGTTAAAAGAATGAAAATTCCAGAAGATAGAGTCGATATTATATTTAATCTACCACTACCTAAAAACTGAAAGAAAAAAAAAAGCCTCCATAATTTCTAACTTACTGAGTTAAAAGAATGAAAATTCCAGAAGATAGAGTCGATATTATATTTAATCTACCACTACCTGAAAACTGAAAAAAAAAAACGCCTCCAAAATTTCTAACTTACTGAGTTAAAAGAATGAAAATTCCAGAAGATAGAGTCGATATTATATTTAATCTACCACTACCTAAAAACTGAAAAAAAAAAAACGCCTCCAAAATCTCTAACTTACTGAGTTAAAAGAATGAAAATTCCAGAAGACAGAGTCGATATTATATTTAATCTACCACTACCTAAAAACTGAAAAAATAAAACGCCTCCAAAATCTCTAACTTACTGAGTTAAAAGAATGAAAATTCCAGAAGATAGAGTCGATATTATATTTAATCTACCACTACCTAAAAACTGAAAAAATGAAACGCCTCCAAAATCTCTAACTTACTGAGTTAAAAGAATGAAAATTCCAGAAGATAGAGTCGATATTATATTTAATCTACCACTACCTAAAAACTGAAAAAATGAAACGCCTCCAAAATATCTAACTTACTGAGTTAAAAGAATGAAAATTCCAGAAGATAGAGTCGATATTATATTTAATCTACCACTACCTAAAAACTGAAAGAAAAAAAAAGCCTCCAAAATCTCTAACTTAATGAGTTAAAACAATGAAAATTCCAGAAGATAGAGTCGATATTGTATTTAATCTACCACTATCTAAAAACTTCAAAAATAAAACGCCTCCAAAATCTCTAACTTACTGAGTTAAAAGAATGAAAATTCCGGAAGATAGAGTCGATATTGTATTTAATCTACCACTACCTAAAAACTTAAAAAATTAAACGCCTCCAAAATTTCTAACTTACTGAGTTAAAAGAATGAAAATTTCAGTAGATACAGTCGATATTGTATTTAATCTACCACTACCTAAAAACTGAAAAAATAAAACGCCTCCAAAAATTTCTAACTTACTGAGTTAAAAGAATGAAAATTCCAGAAGATAGAGTCGATATTATATTTAATCTACCACTACCTAAACACTGAAAAGAAAACGCCTCCAAAATCTCTAACTTACTGACTTAAAAGAATGAAAATTCCAAAGATAGAGTCGATATTGTATTTAATCTACCACTACCTAAAAACTTAAAAAATAAAACGCCTCCAAAACCTCTAACTTACTGAGTTAAAAGAATGAAAATTCCAGAAGATAGAGTCGATATTATATTTAATCTACCACTACCTAAAAACTGAAAGAAAAAAAAAGCCCCCGAAATTTCTAACTTACTGAGTTAAAAGAATGAAATTCCAGAAGATAGAGTCGATATTGTATTTAATCTACCACTACCTAAAAACCGAAAGAAAAAAAAAACGCCTCCGATATTTCTAACTTCCTGAGTTAAAAGAATGAAAATTCCAGAAGATAGAGTCGATATTATATTTAATAATACCACTACCTGAAAACTGAAAAAATAAAACGCCTCCAAAATCTCTAACTTACTGAGTTAAAAGAATGAAAATTCCAGAAGATAGAGTCGATATTATATTTAATCTACCACTACCTAAAAACTGAAAGAAAAAAAAACGCCTCCGACATTTCTAACTTACTGAGTTAAAAGAATGAAAATTCCAGAAGACAGAGTCGATATTATATTTAACCTACCACTACCTAAAAACTGAAAAAAAAAAACGCCTCAAAAATTTCTAACTTACTGAGTTAAAAGAATGAAAATTCCAGAAGATAGAGTCGATATTATATTTAATCTACCACTACCTAAAAACTGAAAAAATGAAACGCCTCCAAAAAATCTAACTTACTGAGTTAAAAGAATGAAAATTCCAGAAGATAGAGTCGATATTGTATTTAATCTACCACTACCTAAAAACTGAAAAAATAAAACGCCTCCAAAATCTCTAACTTACTGAGTTAAAAGAATGAAAATTCCAGAAGATAGAGTCGATATTATAATTAATCTACCACTAAATAAAAACTGAAAGAATAAAAAAAGCCTCCGAAATTTCTAACTTACTGAGTTAAAAGAATGAAAATTCCAGAAGATAGAGTCGATATTGTATTTAATCTACCACTACCTAAAAACTGAAAAAATAAAACGCCTCCAAAATCTCTAACTTACTGAGTTAAAAGAATGAAAATTCCAGAAGATAGAGTCGATATTATAATTAATCTACCACTAAATAAAAACTGAAAGAATAAAAAAAGCCTCCGAAATTTCTAACTTACTGAGTTAAAAGAATGAAAATTCCAGAAGATAGAGTCGATATTTTATTTAATCTACCACTACCTAAAAACTTAAAAAATAAAACGCCTCCAAAATCTCTAACTTACTGAGTTAAAAGAATGAAAATTCCGGAAGATAGAGTCGATATTATATTTAATCTACCACTACCTAAAAACTAAAAGAAAAAAAAAAAGCCTCCGAAATTTCTAACTTACTGAGTTAAAAGAATGAAAATTCCAGAAGATAGAGTCGATATTATATTTAATCTACCACTACCTAAAAACTGAAAGAAAAAAAAACGCCTCCGACATTTCTAACTTACTGAGTTAAAAGAATGAAAATTCCAGAAGACAGAGTCGATATTATATTTAACCTACCACTACCTAAAAACTGAAAAAAAAAAACGCCTCAAAAATTTCTAACTTACTGAGTTAAAAGAATGAAAATTCCAGAAGATAGAGTCGATATTATATTTAATCTACCACTACCTAAAAACTGAAAAAATGAAACGCCTCCAAAAAATCTAACTTACTGAGTTAAAAGAATGAAAATTCCAGAAGATAGAGTCGATATTGTATTTAATCTACCACTACCTAAAAACTGAAAAAATAAAACGCCTCCAAAATCTCTAACTTACTGAGTTAAAAGAATGAAAATTCCAGAAGATAGAGTCGATATTATAATTAATCTACCACTAAATAAAAACTGAAAGAATAAAAAAAGCCTCCGAAATTTCTAACTTACTGAGTTAAAAGAATGAAAATTCCAGAAGATAGAGTCGATATTGTATTTAATCTACCACTACCTAAAAACTGAAAAAATAAAACGCCTCCAAAATCTCTAACTTACTGAGTTAAAAGAATGAAAATTCCAGAAGATAGAGTCGATATTATAATTAATCTACCACTAAATAAAAACTGAAAGAATAAAAAAAGCCTCCGAAATTTCTAACTTACTGAGTTAAAAGAATGAAAATTCCAGAAGATAGAGTCGATATTTTATTTAATCTACCACTACCTAAAAACTTAAAAAATAAAACGCCTCCAAAATCTCTAACTTACTGAGTTAAAAGAATGAAAATTCCGGAAGATAGAGTCGATATTATATTTAATCTACCACTACCTAAAAACTAAAAGAAAAAAAAAAAGCCTCCGAAATTTCTAACTTACTGAGTTAAAAGAATGAAAATTCCAGAAGATATAGTCGATATTGTATTTAATCTACCACTAGCTAAAAACCGAAAAAATAAAACGCCTCCAAAATCTCTAACTTACTGAGTTAAAAGAATGAAAATTCCAGTAGAGTCGATATTATATTTAATCTACCAGTACCTAAAAACTGAAAAAATAAAACGCCTCCAAAATCTCTAACTTACTGAGTTAAAAGAATGAAAATTCCAGAAGATAGAGTCGATATTGCATTTATTCTACCACTACCTGAAAACTGAAAACATAAAACGCCTCCAAAAATTTCTTTCTTGCTGAGTTAAAAGAATGAAAATTCCAGAAGATAGAGTCGATATTGTATTTAATCTACCACTACCTAAAAATTGAAAAAAAAAAACGCCTCCAAAATTTCTAACTTGCTGAGTTAAAAGAATGAAATTTCCAGAAGATAGAGTCCTTATTATATTTAATCTACCACTACCTAAAAACTAAAAGAAAAAAAAAAAGCCTCCGAAATTTCTAACTTACTGAGTTAAAAGAATGAAAATTCCACAAGATATAGTCGATATTGTATTTAATCTACCACTAGCTAAAAACCGAAAAAATAAAACGCCTCCAAAATCTCTAACTTACTGAGTTAAAAGAATGAAAATTCCAGTAGAGTCGATATTATATTTAATCTACCAGTACCTAAAAACTGAAAAAATAAAACGCCTCCAAAATCTCTAACTTACTGAGTTAAAAGAATGAAAATTCCAGAAGATAGAGTCGATATTGCATTTATTCTACCACTACCTGAAAACTGAAAACATAAAACGCCTCCAAAAATTTCTTTCTTGCTGAGTTAAAAGAATGAAAATTTCAGTAGATACAGTCGATATTGTATTTAATCTACCACTACCTAAAAACCGAAAAAAAAAAACGCCTCCAAAATCTCTAACTTACTGAGTTAAAAGAATGAAAATTCCGGAAGATAGAGTCGATATTATATTTAATCTACCACTACCTAAAAACTGAAAGAAAAAAAAAAGCCTCCGAAATTTCTAACTTACTGAGTTAAATGGATGAAAATCCAAGAAGATAGAGTCGATATTATATTTAATCCACCATTTCCTAAAAACTGAAAGAAAAAAAAAGCCTCCAAAATCTCTAACTTACTGAGTTAAAAGAATGAAAATTCCAGAAGATAGAGTCGATATTATATTTAATCTACCACTACCTGAAAACTGGAAAAAAAAAAAACGACTCCAAAATTTCTAACTTACTGAGTTAAAAGAATGAAAATTCCAGAAGATAGAGTCGATATTGTATTTATTCTACCACTACCTGAAAACTGAAAACATAAAACGCCTCCAAAAATTTCTAACTTGCTGAGTTAAAAGAATGAAAATTCCAGAAGATAGAGTCGATATTATATTTAATCTACCACTACCTGAAAACTTGAAAAATAAAATGCCTCCAAAATCTCTAACTTACTGAGTTAAAAGAATGAAAATTCCAGAAGATAGAGTCGATATTGTATTTAATCTACCACTACCTAAAAACTGAAAAAATAAAACGCCTCCAAAAATTTCTAACTTTCTGAGTTAAAAGTATAAAAATTCCAGAAGATAGAGTCGATATTACATTTAATCTACCACTACCTAAAAACTGAAAAAATAAAACGCCTCCAAAAATTTCTAACTTACTGAGTTAACAGAATGAAAATTCCAGAAAGTAGAGTCGATATTATATTTAATCTACCACTACCTAAAAACTGAAAGAAAAAAAAACGCCTCCAAAATTTCTAACTTACTGAGTTAAAAGAATGAAAATTCCGGAAGATAGAGTCGATATTATATTTAATCTACCAGTACCTAAAAACTGAAAAAAACGCCTCCAAAATTTCTAACTTACTGAGTTAAAAGAATGAAAATTCCACAAGATAGAGTCGACACTATATTTAATCTACCACTACCTAAAAACTGAAGAAAAAAAAAACGCCTCCATAATTTCTAACTTACTGAGTTAAAAGAATGAAAATTCCAGAAGGTAGAGTCGATATTGTATATAATCTACCACTACCTAAAAACTGAAAGAAAAAAAACGCCTCCAAAGTTTCTAACTTACTGAGTTAAAAGAATGAAAATTCCAGAAGATAGAGTCGATATTATATTTAATCTACCAGTACCTAAAAACTGAAAAAATAAAACGCCTCCAAAATCTCTAACTTACTGAGTTAAAAGAATGAAAATTCCAGAAGATAGAGTCGATATTATATTTAATCTACCAGTACCTAAAAACTGAAAAAATAAAACGCCTCCAAAATCTCTAACTTACTGAGTTAAAAGAATGAAAATTCCAGAAGGTAGAGTCGATATTATATTTAAACTACCACTACCTAAAAACTGAAAGAAAAAAAAAAGCCTCCAAAATTTCTAACTTACTGAGTTAAAAGAATTAAAATTCCAGAGGATAGAGTCGATATTATATTTAATCTACCAGTACCTAAAAACTGAAAAAATGAAACGCCTCCAAAATCTCTAACTTACTGAGTTAAAAGAATGAAAATTCCAGAAGGTAGAGTCGATATTATATTTAAACTACCACTACCTAAAAACTGAAAGAAAAAAAAACGCCTCCAAAATTTCTAACTTACTGAGTTAAAAGAATTAAAATTCCAGAGGATAGAGTCGATATTATATTTAATCTACCAGTACCTAAAAACTGAAAAAATGAAACGCCTCCAAAAAATCTAACTTACTGAGTTAAAAGAATGAAAATTCCAGAAGATAGAGTCGATATTATATTTAATCTACCACTACCTAAAAACTGAAAGAAAAGAAAAAGCCCCCGAAATTTCTAACTTACTGAGTTAAAAGAATGAAAATTCCAGAAGATAGAGTCGATATTGTATTTAATCTACCACTATCTGAAAATTGAAAAACAAAAAACGCCTCCAAAATTTCTAACTTGCTGAGTTAAAAGAATGAAAATTCCAGAAGATAGAGTCGATATTATATTTAATCTACCAGTACCTAAAAACTGAAAAAATAAAACGCCTCCAAAATCTCTAACTTACTGAGTTAAAAGAATGAAAATTCCAGAAGGTAGAGTCGATATTATATTTAAACTACCACTACCTAAAAACTGAAAGAAAAAAAAAAGCCTCCAAAATTTCTAACTTACTGAGTTAAAAGAATTAAAATTCCAGAGGATAGAGTCGATATTATATTTAATCTACCAGTACCTAAAAACTGAAAAAATGAAACGCCTCCAAAATCTCTAACTTACTGAGTTAAAAGAATGAAAATTCCAGAAGGTAGAGTCGATATTATATTTAAACTACCACTACCTAAAAACTGAAAGAAAAAAAAACGCCTCCAAAATTTCTAACTTACTGAGTTAAAAGAATTAAAATTCCAGAGGATAGAGTCGATATTATATTTAATCTACCAGTACCTAAAAACTGAAAAAATGAAACGCCTCCAAAAAATCTAACTTACTGAGTTAAAAGAATGAAAATTCCAGAAGATAGAGTCGATATTGTATTTAATCTACCACTATCTGAAAATTGAAAAACAAAAAACGCCTCCAAAATTTCTAACTTGCTGAGTTAAAAGAATGAAAATTCCAGAAGATAGAGTCGATATTATATTTAATCTACCAGTACCTAAAAACTGAAAAAATAAAACGCCTCCAAAATCTCTAACTTGCTGAGTTAAAAGAATGAAAATTCCAGAAGATAGAGTCGATATTGTATTTAATCTACCACTACCTAAAAACTGAAGAAAAAAAAACGCCTCCATAATTTCTAACTTACTGAGTTAAAAGAATGAAAATTCCAGAAGATAGAGATAATTTTCTTAAGCAGTTCGCAGAGCAGCGATCACATCACAGCTTTAAATGATTAATGATTGAACTTCCTTTAGCACGCTGGGTGTCCTTATTGCTTATGCCCCTCATTAGTTCAGAAACCTACACAACTTCTGGATTACTGACGTAGCGACCTCTTCTCACCTGACACATTAATAACAGCAGACTCGCGGGATGTCCGCGACTTCCATTTCCATAGCGCACTTTCGCCTTCATTTGGCCAGTGATGACAAATCATCAATCCCTTAGTAGCCCAGACTGGTACACACACTGAGAAATACTCCACGGGAGGCTGTAGGGGCCTCCATGCCTAGTTCATGACCTCCACCTTTTCAGCCAATTCACCGTGGGGTAAGATTGCTTGATTGTGTCTACTTTATATTTAATCGGCTTAACTGGCGAAGGCTTCTTGGAGCTTGGAAGTGCTGTCGCTTTCAAGAAAATAAATGGGGCATTTGAAATGTTTTAAATTCGCTATTGATGCAGTTAGAAGCTCGTGGTTAGTGTAAAGGAACTCATTGAAGAGGTCTTTCAATTCCTGTTAGAGTAATTCCAAGAGAGGAGGATTTGATAGCCTTCATTATTTTATCTGCCCTGATTAAGGAAAAGCAATGGCTACTTATAAACAATAATATTTCGGTTGGGTCGTTTTATCTCTGATCGGCACTTTTTTGCACAGCATGGGCTAAATGGCCAGGTCACAAGGACCCCGAAGGCTCAGAGAAGGTTGGGGGAAGAGACCCACTGGAACAGCTGTTGGGAGACAGATGGTAGCCTCCCGTCAAGGCCATCCAGCGTGTTCTTTAACGTTGGGTTGTTTTACCTCTGAGAGGTACTTTTTTGCAGACTATGGGCTAAATGGCCAGGTCACAAGGACCCCGAAGGCTCAGAGAAGGTTGGGGTAGAGGACCCACTGGAACAACTGTTAGGAGACAGATGGTAGCCTCCCGTCAAGGCCATCCATCGTGTTCTTTAACGTGCACAGGGTATGGCTCTCCCGCACACGGAGCCAGAGTTTAACGTCCCACCGACGGACGGCGGTCTTTACCAAGCCCATCGGTGTCCGCTACTGACCATGGGCAGGGCGGGGAGTTTTGCTAAAATGCTGGCAACACTGATGCTCAATGTTCCAGTTTCCATAACTCTTTAAATATGGGGCGGGGGTTGCTCAGTCGGTAGCGCGCCAGGCTCGTAATCTGTAGTTCCCAGGTTCGAGTCCCAGCTGGGTCAGCGTTGAGATTTATCTCCGCAAAAATTCCCCGCCCTGCCCACGGTCAGTAGGGGACACCGAAGGGCTTGGAAAGGCCGCCGTCCGTCGAATGGGACGTTAAGCCGTGGCCCCGTGTGCGGGAGAGCCATACCCTGTGCACGTTAAAGAACACGCTGGATGGCCTTAACGGGATGCTACCATCTGTCTCCCAACAGCTCTTCCAGTGGATCCCCTCCCCCAACCTTCTCTGAGCCTTCGGGGTCCATGTGACCTGGCCATTTAGCCCATGGTGTGCAAAAAAGTGCCGCTCTGAGGTAAAACAACCCAACCCAAACAACTCTTTAAATATTAAACGAATTATCATTCAAAGAGAAATTTTAAAAAATATTTGATTGATGCCTTCATCTCCAGTGAGATTTTCTGATAGAAAGCTGGGACGGAGGTAGGCTCAGTCGGTGACGCGACAGGCTCGTAATCAAAAATTCCCAGGTTCGAATCCCGTCTAGATCAGCTTTCAGATTTATCTCCGCAAAACTCTCCACCCCGCCCCCGGTCAGTGGGAGACACCAGTCGGCTTGGAAAGGCCGCCGTCCCTCGAATGGGACGTTAAGTCGTTGCCCCGTGTACAGGAGAGCCATACCCTGTGCACGTTAAATAACAAGTTGAATGGCATTAATGGTAGGCTACGTTCTGTGTCCTAACAACTGTCCAGTGCATCCCCTTCCGCCAACCTTCTCTAAGCAGTCGAGGTCCTTATGACCTGATCATTTAGCCCATTGTATGCAAAAGAGTGCCAACCCAGAGGAGCCATACCCTGGTCACGTTAAAGAACACGCTGGATGGCCTTGACGGGAGGCTACCATCTGTCTCCTAACAGCTGTTCCAGTGGGTTCCCTTCCCCAACCATCTCTGAGCCTTCGGGGTCCTTGTGACCTGGCCATTTAGACCATGGTGTACGAAAAAAGCGCCGCTCGGAGGTAAAACAACCCAACGTTAAAGAACACGCTGGATGGCCTTAACGGGAGGCTACCACCTGTCTCCTAGCAGCTGTTCCAATGGGTCCTCTCCCCCAACCTTCTCTGCCTTCGGGGTCCTTGTGACCTGGCCATTTAGCCCATTGTGTGCAAAAAAAGTGCCGTTCAGAGGTAAAACAACCCAACTTTAAATTATACGCTGAATGGCGTTGACGGGAGACTACCATCTGTCTCCCAACAGCTGTTCCAGTGGGTCCCCTCCCCTAACCTTCTCTGAGCCTTCGGGGTCCTTGTGAACTGGCCATTTAGCCCATGTTGTGCAAAAAGTGCCGCTCAGAGGTAAAACAACCCAACGTTAAATAACACGCTGGATGGCCTTAACGGGAGGCTACCATTTGTCTCCCAACAGCTGTTCCAGTGGGTCCGCTCCCCCAACTTTCTCTGAGCCTTCGGGGTCCATGTGACCTGGTCATTTAGCCCATGGTGTACAAAAAAGTGCCGCTCAGAGGTAAAACAATCCAACGTTAAACAACACGCTGGATG
The DNA here is from genome assembly GCA_038380435.1 of Ryuthela nishihirai. Lineage (NCBI taxonomy): Eukaryota > Metazoa > Arthropoda > Arachnida > Araneae > Heptathelidae > Ryuthela > Ryuthela nishihirai. The sequence goes on along the minus strand of JAWZYU010000034.1, from coordinate 45,736,432 downwards.
GCCTTGACGGGAGGCTTACCATCTGTCTCCCAACAGCTGTTCCAATGGGTCCTCTCCCCCAACTTTCTCTGAGCCTTCGGGGTCTTTGTGACCTGGCCATTTAGCCCATGGTGTACAAAAAAGTGCCGCTCGGAGGAAAACAACCCAATGTTAAAGAACACGCTGGATGGCCTTGACGGGAGGCTACCATCTGTCTCTCAACAGCTGTTCCAGTGGCACCCCTTCCCACAACCTTTTCTGAACTCGGCCATTTATTTTTTATTTAGCCCATTATGTGCAAAAAACGTTCCGCGCAGAGGTAACCAACCCCTGACACCTGACTCTTGCGCTATCAATTCTAGAGTTTCCATAATCAGACTAATCAACAGACCCATTTTTCAAATTGTTCTTGAAGGTAATTCCACCACTCAGATATACTTTCGTTGAATAGTCTACACCATTTATCCTTCTTAACTCAATCATTACCAACCTAATGACACCAAAATTATTCTTCTCACAACAACATCATTAAACATCTGGTGAACTTTCCCCACGTTGAGTTATTACGGGAAAAAAAAACCTCCATCAAAACCACACGTTAACACACGATCCCTCTTATTTATAATCAGAGAGCAAACTTCATTTCTTTCCACCTCCCTTATTTCCTGTTAGGGTCTAAGTCCAAGACATCCTTCCTATCTCAAAAGTCTCAGCGAAATCCCAAAAGCTCCCTTTTTTCAACAGCATACGAAAAAATGACCTCACCTTCTCCAAATCTCCATCACCGAACATCTCCAGATTCCTCCGGTTCGCTACTCCTCCGCCAGGGAGCGCTGGCGCACGACAACCAGCCACCATCAACCAGCCGGCATCTCTCCCTCACCAGTCAGCCACTGTCGCTCGTGATGGTGCGTGCTCTTGCAGACGTCTCCCTCCCGTGACGTCACACGGGTCAGGACGCTTCTCCCCACGGATGAGTCATTGCCCCGTGCCTCCCTACCTAGCTGGGACGCCTCCCCACACTGACCATAATCGTGAGAACCGCTATCATGTCGCCGCAAGGTCTGAACGACATGTCCTAGCCACCAACTACGACTTCAGCCAGCTAGACTCATCGGCTAAAAGTACGGAGGATTTCATCGCCCGCCGGCTGGCTTTTTCTCACAACTGAAGAGTGTGCTCTTTTTTTTTCTGGAGTCTCCCTGGAGTACAAGACGTATGAGGTCGCGGTATGCGGTAAAATACCACGACCTTTAGAACAAAGGAGTCATCTAGTGTTTCCTCGTAAACGTGTCTGTGCTAGTAGATTCTCGCTCTTCGGAACTACAGGAACCCGGAAGAATCCCGCGACGACTCGAGTTACTATCTTTGATGTGGAGAAATAATGCCTTGCCAAAGGATAATGATCCAGTAGTGTTGATAACCTATTGATTCGTTGGTGGCTTACTAACCGTAGGAAAGATAGTGTTTTTTTCTCTAGTATATATTGGTTTGTTTCTACAGTTAGATTGGCTATATGTGTTTGGCGATTATCCATTAATAAATATTACTCGTGTTCAAGAGTGATATTTTTATCTGCAAGGTGAGTTAAGGTTTATCATTTTTCATCTAATAGTTCTGTCTTTTTATATATTTACATTACTAAAATATTAGACAATTTTCCTGTTATGAGAATGGGAATTTTATTCCAAGCTCTATAACTTATAAAATATGCATTTAATGGAAAAATATGACTGAAGATAAATTAAAGATCATAATCAAATCTATTTAAATCTCCATTTTCAAAAATATTCGTCCAGTATTTAAAGAGTTATGGAAGCTGGAACGTTTAACAATAAATTGTTTTATAAGAAATTTAAATACTAGGAATTTTATTCCAAGCTCTATAACTTATAAAATATGCATTCAATGGAAAAATATGACTGAGGATAAATTAAAGATCATAATCAAATCTATTTAAATCTCGATTTTCAAAAATATTCGTCCAGTATTTAAAGAGTTATGGAAGCTGGAATGTTTAACAATAAATTGTTTTATAAGAAATTTAAATACTAGGAATTTTATTCCAAGCTCTATAACTTATAAAATATGCATTTAATGGAAAAATATGACTGATGATAAATTAAAGATCATAATCAAATCTATTTAAATCTCGATTTTCAAAAATATTCGTCCAGTATTTAAAGAGTTATGGAAGCTGGAATGTTTAACAATAAATTGTTTTATAAGAAATTTAAATACTAGGAATTTTATTCCAAGCTCTATAACTTATAAAATATACATTTAATGGAAAAATATGACTGAAGATAAATTAAAGATCATAATCAAATCTATTTAAATCTCGATTTTCAAAAATATTCGTCCAGTATTTAAAGAGTTATGGAAGCTGGAATGTTTAACAATAAATTGTTTTATAAGAAATTTAAATACTAGGAATTTTATTCCAAGCTCTATAACTTATAAAATATACATTTAATGGAAAAATATGACTGAAGATAAATTAAAGATCATAATCAAATCTATTTAAATCTCGATTTTCAAAAATATTCGTCCAGTATTTAAAGAGTTATGCAAGCTGGAATATTTAACAATAAATTGTTTTATAAGAAATTTAAATACTGAACGAATATTATTGAAAATTGAGGTTTAAATATAAATGGAATCTATCAAATGCATAGTTTATAGATCTTATAGATTTCCGAAATTCTGTAACATTTTGCCGTGAGTTTTCTTGTATTTATATATATACTTCCTTGTTCATAATTCATAGCACAAATTCATGTTAGGTAAATTGAGAGTCAAATTTTAAAGCTGCTTATTTAAAAGTGTGTTTTCCCTGTGGCCGAGTGGTTAGCAAGCTTGGCTACTGATCTAAGGGACCTGCGTTCGAGCCCCAGGCAAGGCATGGCTGTTTGTGTCGTTTTTCTGCTGAGGTCCTGCCAGCCTCTCAGATCTTCTACTGTGGCATATAAACCAACAGGCTCCTGTCAGACCTCTGTGGCAAGCAGCTGCTTGAGGGGGTATTTATTTATATTATTTTTACTTAAAGAATTATAGAATTTCGAATATTGAAGATGAACCGGCATTAGTTCAATCGGTAAGACTCTGGCATGTATCTGGATAGTTGCGGGTTCAAGTCCCGTATGTCGTCTAATTTTTTTCCACAAAATATTTATGTGTTGACGTTAAAATGTCACCCAGGTAAACGCTGCGATGGCCACCTATGTTTAAAATAAGTGTGTGTTTTAGAATCTTGTGCAAATAGTTCTTTCAATAATTAACAGTTTTACGCAAGTTTCTAAGGCCTGACTTTGCTACTGTTAAACATTCAAGCCTCCATGACTCATGACCGAATGGTTAGCGCGCTTGGCTACTGATCTATGGAACCTGGGTTCGAGCCCTGGGTAAGGCATGGTTTGTGTCGTTTTTCTGCTGAGGGCCTGCCATCCTCTCAGATCTTCTACTATGGCATATAAACTGACAAGCTCCTGTCAGATCTCTGTGGCAAGCAGCGGCTTGAGAGGGTATTTATTTGAGCCGTCCCATGGCCGAGTGGTTAGCGTGCTTGGCTACTGATCTACGGGACCTGGGTTCGAGCCCTGGGTAAGGCATGGCTGTTTGTGTCGTTTTTCTGCCGAGGGCCTGCCATCCTCACAGACCATCTACTGTGGCATATAAACTGACAGACTCCTGCCAGACCTCTGTGGCAAGCAGCTGCTTGAGGAGGGATTTATTTGTTTTATTTTTATGACTCTTTAACCTCTTTTTTATATCCAAAAAATATTGTTGAAAGTCGAGAAAATTATAGATCTTTAAATTGGACTCTCAACTGACTTGCGCCAGGCTCGTAATCTGTAGTTCCGAGGTTCGAGTCCCAGCTGGGTCAGCGTTGAGATTTATCTCCGCAAAATTCCCCGCCCTGCTCACGGTCAGTAGGGGACACCGATGGGCTTGGAAAGGCCGTTGTCCGTCGGATGGGACGTTAAGCCGTGGCCCCGTGTGCGGGAGAGCCATACCCTGTGCACGTTAAAGAACACGCTGGATGGTCTTGATGGGAGGCTACCATCTGTCCCCCAACAGCTGTTCCAGTGGGTCCCCTCCCCCAACCTTCTCTGAGTCTTCGGGGTCCTTGTGACCTGGCCATTTAGCCCATGGTGTGCAAAAAAGTGCCGCTCAGAGGTAAAACAACCCAACTCAACTGACTTAACATGAGAATGGTTCCATTCTTCTTTCTAATATCTGTATTTTAAATATGTGAGATCATTTTCACTAAACAAATGATGTTTTCGTAACTTATTAAATAAACTGTTCATTCATAAAATTCACATTAATTTTTGTTTCATTTCACAATATTCTACAACGTTTGTTAAATCGTTGTAGAATATTTGTAACCTGCTAGTGGATTTCTGCTGTAATTTTTTCTAGTAAATAACCTGTAAAATTCTAGATCTGCATTTAATTAGCTCTTCGCAATGACTCCAAAACGTTTGTAAAGAATCAACCTGATCAACCAGTCCATTCAACCACCAATGAATTTGAATGTAAACCTTTTCACCCAGATGATATTTACATTTGAAATTTTATTTTGAGATAAAACTCAAACGTTTTAAGGATATTTGTTTCTAAATCATCATTTTTTTTTTTCTCCGAGAAGCGATTCAGTTTTACCTGAAAAATGCAGATTTTTTTTAATTAAAATTCTTTAGAAGGATTTATTCGTGTCATTTCACAGGAAAGGTTTATGCTAAATTGTTTTTCATGAGAAGTCTTTTATGAGAAGATAAATACCCCCTCAAGCAGCTGCTTGCCAGAGAGGTCTGACAGGAGCCTGTCAGTTTATATGCCAAAGTAGTAGGTCTGTGAGGATGGCAGGACCTCAGCAGAAAAACAACACACACAACCATGCCTTACCCGGGGCTCGATCCCAGGTCCCTTAGATCAGTAGCCAAGCGTGCTAACCACTCGGCCAAGGGAAGGCATTATAGTATAAAAATGGGAATAAAATAAAACATATATATCAGTGGTTCTCAACCTTTTATGCTTCACGTACCCCCTGGAAATGTGTATGTAACTGGCGTACCCGTTCTATAGATAGATGAAACTATAGTTATAGTATAACAATGGGAATAAAATAAAACGTATATCAGTGGTTCTCAACCTTTTATGCTTCACGTACCCCCTGGAAATGTGTATGTAACTGACGTATCCCTTGTATAGATAGATAAAACTATAGTTATAGTATAACAATGGGAATAAAATAAAACATATATATCAGTGGTTCTCAACCTTTTATGCTTCACGTACCCCCTGGAAATGTGTATGTAACTGGCGTACCCCTTGTATAGATAGATAAAACTATAGTTATAGTATAGCAATGGGAATAAAATAAAACATATATATCAGTGGTTCTCAACCTTTTATGCTTCACGTATCCCCTGGAAATGTGTATGTAACTGGCGTACCCCTTGTATAGATAGATAAAACTATAGTTATAGTATAACAATGGGAATAAAATAAAACATATATATATCAGTGGTTCTCAACCTTTTATGCTTCACGTACCCCCTGGAAATGTGTATGTAACTGGCGTACCCCTTGTATAGATAGATAAAACTATAGTTATAGTATAGCAATGGGAATAAAATAAAACATATATATCAGTGGTTCTCAACCTTTTATGCTTCACGTACCCCCTGGAAATGTGTATGTAACTGGCGCACCCCTTGTATAGATAGATAAAACTATAGTTATAGTATAGCAATGGGAATAAAATAAAACGTATATCAGTGGTTCTCAACCTTTTATGCTTCACGTATCCCCTGGAAATGTGTATGTAACTGGCGTACCCCTTGTATAGATAGATAAAACTATAGTTATAGTATAACAATGGGAATAAAATAAAACATATATATCAGTGGTTCTCAACCTTTTATGCTTCACGTACCCCCTGGAAATGTGTATGTAACTGGCGTACCCCTTGTATAGATAGATAAAACTATAGTTATAGTATAGCAATGGGAATAAAATAAAACATATATATCAGTGGTTCTCAACCTTTTATGCTTCACGTACCCCCTGGAAATGTGTATGTAACTGGCGTACCCCTTGTATAGATAGATAAAACTATAGTTATAGTATAGCAATGGGAATAAAATAAAACGTATATCAGTGGTTCTCAACCTTTTATGCTTCACGTACCCCCTGGAAATGTGTATGTAACTGGCGTACCCCTTGTATAGATAGATAAAACTATAGTTATAGTATAACAATGGGAATAAAATAAAACATATATATCAGTGGTTCTCAACCTTTTATGCTTCACGTACCCCCTGGAAATGTGTATGTAACTGGCGTACCCCTTGTATAGATAGATAAAACTATAGTTATAGTATAGCAATGGGAATAAAATAAAACATATATATCAGTGGTTCTCAACCTTTTATGCTTCACGTACCCCCTGGAAATGTGTATGTAACTGGCGTACCCCTTGTATAGATAGATAAAACTATAGTTATAGTATAGCAATGGGAATAAAATAAAACGTATATCAGTGGTTCTCAACCTTTTATGCTTCACGTACCCCCTGGAAATGTGTATGTAACTGGCGCACCCCTTGTATAGATAGATAAAACTATAGTTATAGTATAGCAATGGGAATAAAATAAAACGTATATCAGTGGTTCTCAACCTTTTATGCTTCACGTATCCCCTGGAAATGTGTATGTAACTGGCGTACCCCTAGTATAGATAGATAAAACTATAGTTATAGTATAACAATGGGAATAAAATAAAACATATATATCAGTGGTTCTCAACCTTTTATGCTTCACGTACCCCCTGGAAATGTGTATGTAACTGGCGTACCCCTTGTATAGATAGATAAAACTATAGTTATAGTATAACAATGGGAATAAAATAAAACATATATATCAGTGGTTCTCAACCTTTTATGCTTCACGTACCCCCTGGAAATGTGTATGTAACTGGCGTACCCCTTGTATAGATAGATAAAACTATAGTTATAGTATAGCAATGGGAATAAAATAAAACATATATATCAGTGGTTCTCAATCTTTTATGCTTCACGTACCCCCTGGAAATGTGTATGTAACTGGCGTACCCCTTGTATAGATAGATAAAACTATAGTTATAGTATAACAATGGGAATAAAATAAAACATATATATCAGTGGTTCTCAACCTTTTATGCTTCACGTACCCCCTGGAAATGTGTATGTAACTGGCGTACCCCTTGTATAGATAGATAAAACTATAGTTATAGTATAGCAATGGGAATAAAATAAAACATATATATCAGTGGTTCTCAACCTTTTATGCTTCACGTACCCCCTGGAAATGTGTATGTAACTGGCGTACCCCTTGTATAGATAGATAAAACTATAGTTATAGTATAACAATGGGAATAAAATAAAACATATATATCAGTGGTTCTCAACCTTTTATGCTTCACGTACCCCCTGGAAATGTGTATGTAACTGGCGTACCCCTTGTATAGATAGATAAAACTATAGTTATAGTATAGCAATGGGAATAAAATAAAACTTATATCAGTGGTTCTCAACCTTTTATGCTTCACGTACCCCCTGGAAATGTGTATGTAACTGGCGTACCCCTTGTATAGATAGATAAAACTATAGTTATAGTATAACAATGGGAATAAAATGAAACATATATATCAGTGGTTCTCAACCTTTTATGCTTCACGTACCCCCTGGAAATGTGTATGTAACTGGCGTACCCCTTGTATAGATAGATAAAACTATAGTTATAGTATAGCAATGGGAATAAAATAAAACGTATATCAGTGGTTCTCAACCTTTTATGCTTCACGTACCCCCTGGAAATGTGTATGTAACTGGCGTACCCCTTGTATAGATAGATAAAACTATAGTTATAGTATAGCAATGGGAATAAAATAAAACGTATATCAGTGGTTCTCAATCTTTTATGCTTCACGTACCTCCTGGAAATGTGTATGTAACTGGCGTACCCCTTGTATAGATAGATAAAACTATAGTTATAGTATAACAATGGGAATAAAATAAAACATATATATCAGTGGTTCTCAACCTTTTATGCTTCACGTACCCCCTGCAAATGTGTATGTAACTGGCGCACCCCTTGTATAGATAGATAAAACTATAGTTATAGTATAGCAATGGGAATAAAATAAAACGTATATCAGTGGTTCTCAACCTTTTATGCTTCACGTACCCCCTGGAAATGTGTATGTAACTGGCGTACCCCTTGTATAGATAGATAAAACTATAGTTATAGTATAACAATGGGAATAAAATAAAACATATATATCAGTGGTTCTCAACCTTTTATGCTTCACGTACCCCCTGGAAATGTGTATGTAACTGGCGTACCCCTTGTATAGATAGATAAAACTATAGTTATAGTATAGCAATGGGAATAAAATAAAACATATATATCAGTGGTTCTCAACCTTTTATGCTTCACGTACCCCCTGGAAATGTGTATGTAACTGGCGTACCCCTTGTATAGATAGATAAAACTATAGTTATAGTATAACAATGGGAATAAAATAAAACATATATATCAGTGGTTCTCAACCTTTTATGTTTCACGTACCCCCTGGAAATGTGTATGTAACTGGCGTACCCCTTGTATAGATAGATAAAACTATAGCTATAGTATAGCAATGGGAATAAAATAAAACATATATATCAGTGGTTCTCAACCTTTTATGCTTCACGTACCCCCTGGAAATGTGTATGTAACTGGCGTACCCCTTGTATAGATAGATAAAACTATAGTTATAGTATAGCAATGGGAATAAAATAAAACTTATATCAGTGGTTCTCAACCTTTTATGCTTCACGTACCCCCTGGAAATGTGTATGTAACTGGCGTACCCCTTGTATAGATAGATAAAACTATAGTTATAGTATAACAATGGGAATAAAATAAAACATATATATCAGTGGTTCTCAACCTTTTATGCTTCACGTACCCCCTGGAAATGTGTATGTAACTGGCGTACCCCTTGTATAGATAGATAAAACTATAGTTATAGTATAGCAATGGGAATAAAATAAAACGTATATCAGTGGTTCTCAACCTTTTATGCTTCACGTACCCCCTGGAAATGTGTATGTAACTGGCGTACCCCTTGTATAGATAGATAAAACTATAGTTATATTATAGCAATGGGAATAAAATAAAACGTATATCAGTGGTTCTCAATCTTTTATGCTTCACGTACCTCCTGGAAATGTGTATGTAACTGGCGTACCCCTTGTATAGATAGATAAAACTATAGTTATAGTATAACAATGGGAATAAAATAAAACATATATATCAGTGGTTCTCAACCTTTTATGCTTCACGTAGCCCCTGCAAATGTGTATGTAACTGGCGCACCCCTTGTATAGATAGATAAAACTATAGTTATAGTATAGCTATGGGAATAAAATAAAACGTATATCAGTGGTTCTCAACCTTTTATGCTTCACGTACCCCCTGGAAATGTGTATGTAACTGGCGTACCCCTTGTATAGATAGATAAAACTATAGTTATAGTATAGCAATGGGAATAAAATAAAACGTATATCAGTGGTTCTCAACCTTTTATGCTTCACGTACCCCCTGGAAATGTGTATGTAACTGGCGTACCCCTTGTATAGATAGATAAAACTATAGTTATAGTATAGCAATGGGAATAAAATAAAACGTATATCAGTGGTTCTCAACCTTTTATGCTTCACGTACCCCCTGGAAATGTGTATGTAACTGGCGTACCCCTTGTACAGATAGATAAAACTATAGTTATAGTATAATAATGGTTATTTTTACTTTGTTACTAGAAGTGCCGTCCCGTGGCCGAGTGGTTAGCGCGCTTGGCTACTGATCTACGGGACCTGGGTTCGAGCCCCGGGTAAGGCATGGATGTTCGTGTTGTTTTTCTGCTGAGGTCCTGCCATCATCTCAGATCTTCTACTGTGGCTTAATAAACTGACAGGCTCCTGTCAGACCTCTGTGACAAGCAGCTGCTTGAGGGGGTATTTATTTTATTTTTTTTTTATTACTAGATCTAGCGACTTTTGAGCTCTCACGACGTACCCCAAAAAATTTACTGCGTACCCAACGTTGAGAACGATCATTGAAATAAATAATCTAGATATATAATCATTGAAATAAATAAATAAATAAAATAAAAATAAATACCCCCTCAAGCAGCTGCTTGCCACAGAGGTCTGACAGGAGCCTGTCAGTTTATATGTCATAGTAGAAGGTCTGAGAGGATGGCAGGACCTCAGCAGAAAAAAGACACAAACAGCCATGCCTTACCTGGGGCTCGAATCCAGGTCCCTTAGATCAGTAGCCAAGCGTGCTAATAACCTAGATATATAATCAGTGAAATAAATAATCTAGATATATATAGTCAGTGAAATAAATAATCTAGATGTATAATCAGTGAAATAAATAATATAGATATATAATCAGTGAAATAAATAATATAGATATATAATCAGTAAAATAAATAATCTAGATATATAATCGGTGAAATATTCTACATATATAATTATTGAAATAAATAATCTAGATATATAATTATTGAAGTAAATAACCAAGAGACTTGATTGGAGAACTAAATTGCACGGTCTGGTTGGACCTCCGTAGCCCATGGCTGCTTGAGGATAATGATGATAATCATTGACATAAATAATCTCTATTCGTCCCGTCCCCAACTCTTTTCAAAAGGACTTGAGAGCCATAAAACTAATATATAATCAATATTCTGAATCTCGCTCATTTCTTCCACTTTTTTTTTAACCAAACTTTTTTTGGTGTCTAACTAAACTATTTTCCCAATTCATTAAAAAACGCATTTTTTTTTTCTTAATCAAAATACTTTTTAAATCTTTAAAAATATATTTTTTTTCAATTCATTATTCATTAGAAATGCAGGTTTGAGTTTTATCAGTAGATAATTTTTCATGCGGACCATTAAGAATGTAAATTTTTTAGCCGGTGTCTCTTCACCAAGCTTCGGTTGAAGTAGGCCTCATCTAAATATATCACTGTAGACGTGTGCTTTTTTATTTTTCGGCTACAGTTTTTTTTATTTAGCTTGTTTTTTTTTTAAGAAAAGAACTCGGTTGCGATTTTTTTTCTGTCCGCTGCAATCATTTCGTTTCGTTTTTGTGTTAGCTAGATACCAATAAAATATTAAGATTCGAGGTCTTTTTTCCGTATCTTTTAATAGTTTCAATTTCCCTTTGAAAAATGGAAATCTTTTAACGAATGTTTAAAAGCAATTCATGCAGGAGAGTTTATATTTTAATATTAGAATATAATAGTCAAAGCGTTGATATTGGAACCTCCTTACCAAAGGATAAGTTGAAAAAAACAATTTTTTTTTTTTTTCTTTTTGGGAAATAAATGGAAAACTTCCTTTTGGGTTGTATATATAGATATTAACAAAATATTATTTTTCTACATTTTGTCGAATTATCCATCAGCTCGGGGTTCCACCGTTAAAGACTGCTGAAGTCTCTAAAATGTGGATATTCATTGTTTAAAAAACGCACTTTGTAAAACTGCTCAATCAAAATTTTTAGCTTTAGACAATTTCTTTTTTTTTTTTATGTTTACATAATTTCGCCTTTTATGGGAATGGGAATCGAACTTCCAAGCTCTGTAACTTCTAAAATATGCATTTAATGGAAAAAAATGTGACTGAAGATAAAGATCATAATCTAATCTATTTTAAGTTTAGATAATTTCGCCTTTCATGGGAATGGGAATCGAACTTTCAAGCTCTCTAACTTCTAAAATATGCATTTAATGGAAAAAATGTGACTGAAGATAAAGATCATAATCTAATCTATTTTATGTTTAGATAATTTCGCCTTTTATGGGAATGGAAATCTAACTTCCAAGCTCTGTAACTTCTAAAATATGCATTTAATGGAAAAAATGTGACTGAAGATAAAGATCATAATTTAACCTATTTCATGTTTAGATAATTTCACCTTTTATGCGAATGGAAATCTAACTTCCAAGCTCTGTAACTTCTAAAGTATGCATTTAATGGAAAAAATGTGACTGAAGATAAAGATCATAATCTAATATATTTTATGTTCAGATAATTTCGCCTTTTATGGGAATGGGAATCGAACTTTCAAGCTCTGTAACTTCTAAAATATGCATTTAATGGAAAAAATGTGACTGAAGATAAAGATCATAATCTAATCTATTTTATGTTTAGATAATTTCGCCTTTTATGGGAATGGGAATCGAACTTTCAAGCTCTGTAACTTCTAAAATATGTATTTAATGGAAAAAATGTGACTGAAGATAAAGATCATAATCTAATCTATTTTATGTTTAGATAATTTCGCCTTTTATGGGAATGGGAATCGAACTTCCAAGCTCTGTAACTTCTAAAATATGCATTTAATGGCAAAAATGTGACAGAAGATAAAGATCATAATGAAATATATTTTATGTTTAGATATTTTCGAGTTTTATGGGAATGGGAATCTAACTTCCAAGCTCTGTAACTTCTAAAATATGCATTTAATGGAAAAAATATGACTGAAGTTAAAGATCATAATCTAATATAATTTATGTTTAGATAATTTCGCCTTTTATGGGAATGGGAATCTAACTTCCAAGCTCTGTAACTTCTAAAATATGCATTTAATGGAAAAAATGTGACTGAAGATAAAGATCATAATCTAATCTATTTTATGTTTAGATAATTTCGCCTTTTATGGGAATGGGAATCGAACTTCCAAGTTCCGTAACTTCTAAAATATGCATTTAATGGAAAAAATGTGACTGAAGATGAAGATCATAATTTAATCTATTTTATGTTTAGATAATTTCGCCTTTTATGGGAATGGGAATCGAACTTCCAAGCTCTGTAACTTCTAAAATATGCATTTAATGGCAAAAATGTGACAGAAGATAAAGATCATAATGAAATATATTTTATGTTTAGATATTTTCGAGTTTTATGGGAATGGGAATCTAACTTCCAAGCTCTGTAACTTCTAAAATATGCAGTTAATGGAAAAAATATGACTGAAGTTAAAGATCATAATCTAATATAATTTATGTTTAGATAATTTCGCCTTTTATGGGAATGGGAATCTAACTTCCAAGCTCTATAACTTCTAAAATATGCATTTAATGGAAAAGATGTGACTGAAGATAAAGATCATAATGTAATATATTTTATGTTTAGATAATTTCGAGTTTTATGGGAATGGGAATCTAACTTCCAAGCTTTGTAACTTCTAAAATATGCATTTAATGGAAAAAATATGACTGAAGATAAAGATCACAATCTAATCTATTTTATGTTTAGATAATTTCGCCTTTTATGGGAATGGGAATCGAACTTCCAAGTTCTGTAACTTCTAAAATATGCATTTAATGGAAAAAATGTGACTGAAGATGAAGATCATAATTTAATCTATTTTATGTTTAGATAATTTCGCCTTTTATGGGAATGGGAATCGAACTTCCAAGCTCTGTAACTTCTAAAATATGCATTTAATGGCAAAAATGTGACAGAAGATAAAGATCATAATGAAATATATTTTATGTTTAGATATTTTCGAGTTTTATGGGAATGGGAATCTAACTTCCAAGCTCTGTAACTTCTAAAATATGCAGTTAATGGAAAAAATATGACTGAAGTTAAAGATCATAATCTAATATAATTTATGTTTAGATAATTTCGCCTTTTATGGGAATGGGAATCTAACTTCCAAGCTCTGTAACTTCTAAAATATGCATTTAATGGAAAAGATGTGACTGAAGATAAAGATCATAATGTAATATATTTTATGTTTAGATAATTTCGAGTTTTATGGGAATGGGAATCTAACTTCCAAGCTTTGTAACTTCTAAAATATGCATTTAATGGAAAAAATATGACTGAAGATAAAGATCACAATCTAATCTATTTTATGTTTAGATAATTTCGCCTTTTATGGGAATGGGAATCGAACTTCCAAGCTCTGTAACTTCTAAAATATGCATTTAATGGAAAAAATGTGACTGAAGATGAAGATCATAATTTAATCTATTTTATGTTTAGATAATTTCGCCTTTTATGGGAATGGGAATCGAACTTCCAAGCTCTGTAACTTCTAAAATATGCATTTAATGGCAAAAATGTGACAGAAGATAAAGATCATAATGAAATATATTTTATGTTTAGATATTTTCGAGTTTTATGGGAATGGGAATCTAACTTCCAAGCTCTGTAACTTCTAAAATATGCATTTAATGGAAAAAATATGACTGAAGTTAAAGATCATAATCTAATATATTTTATGTTTAGATAATTTCGCCTTTTATGGGAATGGGAATCGAACTTTCAAACTCTGTAACTTCTAAAATATGCATTTAATGGAAAAAATGTGACTGAAGATGAAGATCATAATTTAATCTATTTCATGTTTAGATAATTTCACCTTTTATGCGAATGGCAATCGAACTTCCAAGCTCTGTATTTTTCATTAAATAATGGAAAAAATATGACTGAAGATAAAGATCACAATCTGATCTATTTTATGTTTAGATAATTTCGCCTTTTATGGGAATGGGAATCGAACTTCCAAGCTCTGTAACTTCTAAAATATGCATTTAATGGAAAAAATGTGACTGAAGATAAAGATCATAATCTAATCTATTTTATGTTTAGATAATTTCGCCTTTTATGGGAATAGGAATCGAACTTCCAAGTTCTATAACTTCTAAAATATGCATTTAATGGAAAAAATGTGACTGAAGATAAAGATCATAATCTAATCTATTTTATGTTGAGATGATTTCGCCTTTTATGGGAATGTGAATCGAACTTCCAAGCTCTGTAACTTCTGAAATATGCATTTAATGGAAAAAATGTGACTGAAGATAAAGATCATAATCTAATCTATTTTATGTTTAGGTAATTTCGCCTTTTATGGGAATGGGAATCGAACTTCTAAGCTCTGTAACTTCTAAAATATGCATTTAATGGAAAAAATGTGACTGAAGATAAAGATCACAATCTAATCTATTTTATGTTTAGATAATTTCGCCTTTTATGGGAATGGGAATCAAACTTCCAAGCTCTGTAACTTCTAAAATATGCATTTAATGGAAAAAATGTGACTGAAGATAAAGATCATTATCTAATCTATTTTATGTTTAGATAATTTCGCCTTTTATGGGAATGGGAATCGAACTTCCAAGCTCTGTAACTTCTAAAACATGCATTTAATGGAAAAAATGTGACTGAAGATGAAGATCATAATTTAATCTATTTCATGTTTAGATAATTTCGCCTTTTATGGGAATGGGAATCGAACTTCCAAGCTCTGTAACTTCTAAAATATGCATTTAATGGAAAAAATATGACTGAAGATAAAGATCACAATCTAATCTATTTTATGTTTAGATAATTTCGCCTTTTATGGGAATGGGAATCGAACTTCCAAGCTCTGTAACTTCTAAAATATGCATTTAATGGAAAAAATGTGACTGAAGATGAAGATCATAATTTAATCTATTTCATGCTTAGATAATTTCGCCTTTTATGGGAATCGAACTTCCAAGCTCTGTAACTTCTAAAATATGCATTTAATGGAAAAAATCTGACTGAAGATAAAGATCACAATCTAATCTATTTTATGTTTAGATAATTTCGCCTTTTATGGGAATGGGAATCGAACTTCCAAGCTCTGTAACTTCTAAAATATGCATTTAATGGAAAAAATGTGACTGAAGATGAAGATCATAATTTAATCTATTTCATGCTTAGATAATTTCGCCTTTTATGGGAATGGGAATCGAACTTCCAAGCTCTGTAACTTCTAAAATATGCATTTAATGGAAAAAATGTGACTGAAGATGAAAATCATAATTTAATCTATTTCATGCTTAGATAATTTCGCCTTTTATGGGAATGGGAATCGAACTTCCAAGCTCTGTAATCTCTAAAATATGCATTTAATGGAAACAATGTGACTGAAGATAAAGATCATAATCTAATGTATTTAAAAATCGATTTTCAACAATATTCGTTCCGTATTTAAAAAGTTATGGAAGCTGGAATGTTCCACAATAACACGTCAAAATAATTTACATCAGAAATCAAAAAAAATATATGCATTGCTTCACACCATTTAATAAAATAAATATATATTTTAGAAGTTTGCGCAATTATCATTTAAATATTAGATAATTAAGCATGATATTTATGAAGCAAGACAGTTTGTTGTTAAATATTGCAGCTTCCATAACTCTTTAAATACTGAACGAGTATTGTTGAAAATCGAGATTTAAATAGATTAGATTTTGATCTTTAATTTATCTTCAGTCACATTTTTCCATTAAATGCATATTTTTGAAGTTATAGATCTTCGAAGTTAGATTCCCATTCGCCTAACGAAATTTCTCCAATATTTTGATGGGGCGGGGGTGGCTCAGTCGGTAGCGCGCCAGGCTCGTAACCTGCAGTTCTTAGGTTCGAGTCCTATCTGCGTAAGCGTTGAGATTTATCTCAGCAAAATTCTCCGCCCTACCCATTGTCAGTAGGGGAGACCGATGGGCTTGGAAAATCCGTCGGATGGGACGTTAAGCCGTGGCCCAGTGTGCGGGAGAGTCATACCCTGTGCACGTTAAAGAACACTCTCGATAGCCTTGACGGGAGGCTACCATCTGTCTCCCAACAGCTGTTCCAGTGGGTCCCCTCCCCCAACCTTCTCTGAGCCTTCGGGGTCCTTGTGCCCATGCTGTGCAAAAAAGTGTCGCTCAGAGGTAAAACAACCCAACGTTAAAGAACACCCTGGATGGCCTTGACGGGAGGCTACCATCTGTCTCCCAACAGCTGTTCCAGTGGGTCCCCTCCCCCAACCTTCTCTGAGCCTACGGGGTCCTTGTGACCTGGCCATTTAGCCCATGGTGTGAAAAAAAGTGCCGCTCAGAGGAAAAACAACCCAATTAATATTTTGATAGGGCAATGTGAGTGTGTGTATCCGATATATCGATCTAGTTTATCAAAAAAGTGGAAATCAAATGTATCTTCATCTTAAAGTATTTAATTTCTGTGTTTAGAAAAGAAACTTCCTTGTTGAATTTGCCTTCCATTTTTCTAAAGACATCGAAAAATGAAACGCGAGTCCTTACTTTTGACATTTCTTTCCTATACGATGTTGCCATAGCAACGATCTCTTTTATTTGTGGCACAATCTCGAGACAAGCGGTCCCACGTGACTAAAAGCCTCTCGCGCAGACTTCACATCTTCGAAATATCCTCCTAGGAGATGAATGCTTGCCAATCTTAATTGTTCACGAAGTTCACTTTGTATCAAGTTCTGTGCCTTGTAATTTTCAGTACTCTCTATCCAGCAACTCTTTCACGGTTTTCCCTTTTTGTAATGTCAACGAAAAAATCAACGACTTTATTATTGTGGCGCTCAGGGCTTTCGTGGGGTTTTCTTAAGAGCCTTTTATGAGCTAAATGGCCAGGTTACAAGGACCCCGAAGGCTCAGAGAAGAACCCACTGGACGGCTGTTGGGAGACAGATGGTAGCCTCCCGTCAAGGCCATCCAGCGTGCTCTTTAACGTTGGGATGTTTTACTTCTGAGCGGCAATTTTTTGCACACCATGGGTTAAATGGCCAGCTCACAAAAAACCCCGAAGGCTCAGAGAAGGTTGGGGGAGGTGACCCACTGGAACAGCTGTTGGGAGACAAGTGGTAGCCTCCCGTCAAGGCCATCCAGCGTGTTCTTTAACGTTGAGTTGTTTTACCTCTGAGCGGCACTTTTTTGCACACCATGGGCTAAATTGGCCAGGTCACATGGACCCCGAAGGCTCAGAGAAGGTTGGGGGTGGGGACCCACTGGAACAGCTGTTGGGAGACAAATGTTAGCCTCCCGTCATGGCCATCCAGCGTGTTCTTTAACGTTGGGATGTTTTACCTCTGAGCGGCACTTTTTTGCACACCATGGGCTAAATGGCCAGGTCACAAGGACCCCGAAGGCTCAGAGAAGGTTGGGGGAGGGAACCCACTGGAACAGATGGTAGCCTTCCGTCAAGGCCATCCAGCGTGTTCTTTAACTTTGGGATGTTTTACCTCTGAGCGGCACTTTTTTGCATACCATGGGCTAAATTAGCCAGGTCACATGGACCCCGAAGGCTCAGATAAGGTTGGGGGAGGGGACCTACTGGAACAGCTGTTGGGAGACAGATGGTAGCCTCCCGTCAAGGCCATTCAGCGTGTTCTTTAACGTTGGGTTGTTTTACCTCTGAGCGGCACTTTTTTGTACACCATGGGCTAAATGGCCAGGTCACATGGATCCCGAAAGCTCAGAGAAGGTTGGGGAAGGGGACCCACTGGAACAGCTGTTGGGAGACAAATGGTAGCCTCCCGTCAAGGCCATCCAGCCTGTTATTTAACGTGCACAGGGAATGCTATCACGCACCCAGACCATGGCTTATCGTCCCATCCGACGGACAGCGGCCTTTCCAAGCCCATCGGTGTCCCCTGCTGACCGTGGGCAGGGCGGGGATCAACAGGAAAAGTGCCGCTCAGAGGTAAAACAACCCAACAGTGAATTCTACATGTTTAATAACCTTTACCTATACGTACAAGTGAGGATATTCGAGTATGTAAACATTTCTAAACAGTTTCTTATCGAATGACGATCATGTTGCTTTCGGGTGTTTATTTTTTCCTCAAGTCATGAGAAAGATAACGTAGCAGACGAATAACCTTTGTCGGACAAGAACAGTTTCTGAAACCGCATCCTAGGAGCTGATCTGCATCGCCCTGTTATCTTCTTTCGTTTATGAATTGATAAGTGCTTATTTATTTATTTTGGCTTTAAATACTAAGAGTACTAAAGTTCACGTTCCATTGGGTGACTAATACTAATGTCGTACAGTCGCTCAAAAAAGTATCCAAACACTATGGTCGATTACAGAATTCAGAAAAAATATCTGGCAACGATTTTTTTAGAAATTAGTGATCTGGCAACCTTCGTGTCACGTGATTACAGAATTCAGGAAAAATATCTGGAGCGTGTACAGCAACTGTACACGCTTCAGTTACCGTTCACAGCAAACTGGAGCGTGTGCAGTTACTGCACAAGCTCAATATTTCCGTGAGTGAGCCCACACGATCCAATGTGCTGTGAACATTAACCGCAACCGCTCCAGTTTGCTGTGAACGGTAACTGCACACGCTCCATATTCATTGCATTATATATTCATACGCATTATATATATTAAAAAATATCCAAACATTTTGATTGATTGCAGAATTCAGAAAAAATATCTGTCAACGATTTTTTTTTAGAAATTAGTGATCTGGCAACCTTCGTGTCACGTGACACGAATGTTGCCAGATCACTAAGTTCTAAAAAAAAAATCTTTCCCAGATATTTTTTCTGAATTCTGTAATCAACCATAGTGTTCGGATATTTTTTTTCAGCGACTGTACACACTTCCCTCGATTTTTGTCTGTCTACAAAGAATCGGGCCAAAAACTAACCTTCATTAACTACACGGCTAAAAAAAAATAACCATTAACCTCCACCCAAGTCCATATTCTTTATAAATTAATACTTTATCAGATAGCCAGTTACATTCAATCATTTACAGAGAAACTAGAACAAAGGAATCCCCCCCCCCGAAAAAAAATCGTAATTTATATTGATTAACAATGTAGGCATACCAGAATGTTTCTCCAATGTGAGGGCGGGGGTGGCTCAGTCGGTAGCGCGCCAGGCTCGTAATCTGTAGTTCCCAGGTTCGAGTTCCAGCTGGGTCAGCGTTGAGATTTATCTCCGCAAAATTCCCCGCCCTGCCCACGGTCAGTAGGGGACACCGATGGGATTGGTAATGGCCGCCGTCCGTAGGATGGGACGTTAAGCCGTGGCTCCGTGTGCGGGAGAGCCATACCCTGTGCACGTTAAAGAACACGCTGGATGGCCTTGACGGGAGGCTACCATCTGTCTCCCAACAGCTGTTCCAGTGGGTCCCCTCCCCAAACCTTCTCTGAGCCTTCGGGGTCCTTGTGACCTGACCATTTAGCCCATGGTGTGCCAAAAAGTGCCGCTCAGAGGTAAAACAACCCAACGTTAAAGAACACACGGATGGCCTTGATGGGAGGCTACCATCTGTCTCCCAACAGCTGTTCCAGTGGGTCCCCTCCCCCAATCTTCTCTGAGCCTTCGGGGTCCATGTGACCTGGCCATTTAGCCCATGGTGTGCAAAAAAGTGCCGCTCAGAGGTAAAACAACCCAACCCATCAGAGAGCCAGTTACATTCAATCATTTACAGAGAAACTAGAACAAAGGAATTCCCCCCACCCAAAAAAAAATCGTAATTTATATTGATTAACAATGTAGGCATACCAGAAAGTTTCTCCAATGTATGCATTATAGAGACGTCATAAAAAAAAAGAGTTTAAGCCATAATTGTTTTAATACTGCGAAGTGACGTATACCATCTCGCGCTGTACACGTCACGCGTCGCGAACGAGCTCATATATTAATAAAGAGCAATTTATTTGGGACCTCTTGGTTGCCACACCCTCGTTCAAGTCGACGCAATCTCTGCAACAGAAGGAGCGGTGGTGAAATCCCCTTTGACCTTTTTGACTGTGGGTGGTCCGTACTTCAATGCAATGAATCATTAACCCTCTGACTGCTCATCCCGCGATTTCCACGGGCAACTCAATTGTAGCAAAATTTGCTCATCCCGCGATTTTCGCGGGCAGGTGTTTTTCTTCTTTTATTGAGGAGCGCATCCCGCCTTTTCACCGTTTAACCAGTGAAATAAATTACATATAGTGTTAGACGTTTAATTTAGGTTTTGACCAACAGATGTCGTTAGTCATCCACTAAATTGCGGCATTTGAAGGTACTTTGTATTTACCGCTCTAACTTCACTATGTTGCCGCCTGGAAGACCAAGTTCTACTCCGAACCCTTTGAGATTGACAGCTCGTCATTTTGCAAGGCACATACCGCCTAACCCCATAAAAAGAGAGCCTCGAAGACAGTGTGCTGTTTGCTGTTCAAGAAAAGATGCAAATGGAAAAAAAAAAACGCAAAGAAACACGAATCTGGTGCAAAGACTGTGAAGTTGGACTTTGCCTTGAACCCTGTTTCGAACTCTATCATACTAAACTACATTTCTAAGGTATTTTTTTCTCAGTGCATTATATTTTCTTAAGTTTTATACATTTTACTTTTTTATATTATGTAATAAATAGAAATTAACTGCAATTCAATTGAAATTTATTAAAAAAATTTTTTTTGTGTGATAACATCTGAAATTGTTTTTTCTGACAGCTTAGTTTCTCATGATAAAAATCTATATAAAAAATCTTTTCTAGAAAGAAAAAAATGCATATTTCAATTCTCCAATATATATAGATTTTAAATATGCACAAAAAAAAATACACAATTTTTGAAGCGATTTCGGTCCTCAAATTGAGCAGTCAGAGGGTTAACGGATTAACGGTAGCCAAAAGGGCGCTAATGAACGTGGTAATGAGCAGATGATCCTATCTGTGTTCGCCCAAATCTGTCAATGAAAGTTTCCTCTACTCACACATCTCACACTCTGTGAAATTTAAAGGAATTTCTTCATCTCTCATATTGGGCGGGGGTGGCTCAGTCGGTAGCGCTCCAGGCTCGTAATCTGTAGTTCCCAAGTTCGAGTCCCAGCTGGGTCAGCGTTGAGATTTATCTCCGCAAAATTCCCCGCCCTGCCCACGGTCAGTAGGGGACACCGATGGGCTTGGAAAGGCCGCCGTCCGTCGGATGGGACGTTAGGCCGTGGCCTCGTGTGCGGGAGAGCCATACCCTGGGCACGTTAAAGAACACGCTGGATGGCCTTGACGGGAGGCTACCATCTGTCTCCCAACAGCTGTTCCAATGGGTTCCCTCCCCGAATCTTCTCTGAGCCTTCGGGGTCCTTGTGACCTGGGCATTTAGCCCGTGGTGTGCAGAAAAGTGCCGCTCAGAGGTAAAACAACCCAACGTTAAAGAACACGCTGGATGGCCTTGACGGGATGCTACTATCTGTCTCCCAAAAGCTGTTCCAGTGGGTCCCCTCCCCCAACCTTCTCTGAGCCTTCGGGGTCCTTGTGACCTGGCCATTTAGCCCATAGTGTGCAAAAAAGTGTCGCTCAGAGGTAAAACAACCCAACGTTAAAGAACACGCTGAATGGACTTGACGGGAGGCTACCATTTTGTCTCCCAACAGCTGTTCCAGTGGGTCCCTCCTCCAACCTTCTCTGAGGCTTCGGGGTCCTTGTGACCTGGCCATTTAGCCCATAGTGTGCAAAAAAGTGCCGCTCAGAGGTAAAACAACCCAACCCATGTCTCCGTGTGTGGGAGAGCATATTCTAAACACTTTAAAGAACGCACTGGATGGCTGATTGAAACGGGAGGCTACCAACTGTCTCCTAACTGCTGTCCAGTGGGTTTTTCTGCCCCCAACCTTCTCTGAGGACTGGGATTGTTGTGACCTCGCCATGTAGCCCATTGTGTACAAAGAAACGTGTCGCTCAGACATAAAAAAAAAAGCAAAAATGCTTCACCTAGTTACTAGCAGATAGCCCTAAACGACAGAGTACAATGTTTATGCTATTGGGCCAGTGGAACAACTTTCGTTGTTTGAAAATTTCAAAAGGCAAGGTCTACTTTTGAAATTATCATCACTGCAGGGAAGTGAGACCAGAAAGCTTAAGAACGACATCATTCTCCGTATAAGGAAGATAAGAACGACATCATTCTCCATATAAGGAAGATAAGAACGACATCATTCTCTGTGTAAGGATGATAAGAACGACATCATTCCCCGTATAAGGAAGATAAGAACGACATCATTCCCCGTATAAGGAAGATAAGAACGACATCATTCCCCGTATAAGGAAGATAAGAACGACATCATTCCCCGTATAAGGAAGATAAGAACGACATCATTCCCCGTATAAGGAAGATAAGAACGACATCATTCTCCGTATAAGGAAGATAAGAACGACATCATTCCCCGTATAAGGAAGATAAGAACGACATCATTCCCCGTATAAGGAAGATAAGAACGACATCATTCTCCGTATAAGGAAGATAAGAACGACATCATTCCCCGTATAAGGAAGATAAGAACGACATCATTCCCCGTATAAGGAAGATAAGAACGACATCATTCCCCGTATAAGGAAGATAAGAACGACATCATTCCCCGTATAAGGAAGATAAGAACGACATCATTCCCCGTATAAGGAAGATAAGAACGACATCATTCTCCGTATAAGGAAGATAAGAACGACATCATTCCCCGTATAAGGAAGATAAGAACGACATCATTCCCCGTATAAGGAAGATAAGAACGACATCATTCCCTGTATAAGGAAATTAAGAACGACATAAGGAAGATAAGAACGACATCATTCTCGGTATAAGGAAGATAACGACATCATTCTCCGTATAAGGAAGATAAGAACGACATCATTCCCTGTATAAGGAAGATAAGAACGACATAAGGAAGATAAGAATGACATCATTCTCCGTATAAGGAAGATAAGAACGACATCATTCCCTGTATAAGGAAATTAAGAACGACATAAGGAAGATAAGAACGACATCATTCTCGGTATAAGGAAGATAACGACATCATTCTCCGTATAAGGAAGATAAGAACGACATCATTCCCCATATAAGGAAGATAAGAATGACATAAGGAAGATAAGAACGATATCATTCTCTGTATAAGGAAGATAAGAACGACATCATTCTCGGTATAAGGAAGATAACGACATCATTCTCTGTATAAGGAAGATAAGAACAACATCATTCCCTGTATAAGGAAGATAAGAACGACATCATTCTCCGTATAAGGAAGATAAGAACGACATCATTCTCGGTATAAGGAAGATAACGACATCATTCTCCGTATAAGGAAGATAAGAACGAAATCATTCCCCATATAGGGAAGATAAGAACGACATAAGGAAGATAAGAACGATATCATTCTCCGTATAAGGAAGATAAGAACGATATCATTCTCCGTATAAGGAAGATAAGAACGACATCATTCTCGGTATAAGGAACATAACGACATCATTCTCCGTATAAGGAAGATAAGAACGACATCATTCACCGTATAAGGAAGATAAGAACGACATCATTCTCGGTATAAGGAAGATAACGACATCATTCTCCGTATAAGGAAGATAAGAACGACATCCCCCATATAAGGAAGATAAGAACAACATAAGGAAGATAAGAATGACATTCTCCGTATAAGGAAGATAAGAACATCATTCTCGGTATAAGGAAGATAACGACATCATTCTCCGTATAAGGAAGATAAGAACGACATCATTCCCCGTATAAGGAAGATAAGAATGACATAAGGAAGATAAGAACGATATCATTCTCTGTATAAGGAAGATAAGAACGACATCATCCCCCATATAAGGAAGATAAGAACAACATAAGGAAGATAAGAATGACATTCTCCGTATAAGGAAGATAAGAACATCATTCTCGGTATAAGGAAGATAACGACATCATTCTCCGTATAAGGAAGATAAGAACGACATCATTCCCCGTATAAGGAAGATAAGAATGACATAAGGAAGATAAGAACGATATCATTCTCTGTATAAGGAAGATAAGAACGACTCATTCTCGGTATAAGGAACATAACGACATCATTCTCCGTATAAGGAAGATAAGAACGACATCATTCACCGTATAAGGAAGATAAGAACGACATCATTCTCGGTATAAGGAAGATAACGACATCATTCTCCGTATAAGGAAGATAAGAACGACATCCCCCATATAAGGAAGATAAGAACAACATAAGGAAGATAAGAATGACATTCTCCGTATAAGGAAGATAAGAACATCATTCTCGGTATAAGGAAGATAACGACATCATTCTCCGTATAAGGAAGATAAGAACGACATCATTCCCCGTATAAGGAAGATAAGAATGACATAAGGAAGATAAGAACGATATCATTCTCTGTATAAGGAAGATAAGAACGACATCATTCTCGGTATAAGGAAGATAACGACATCATTCTCCGTATAAGGAAAATAAGAACGACATCATTCCCCGTATAAGGAAGATAAGAACGACATCATTCTTTGTATAAGGAAAATAAGAACGACATCATTCCCCGTATATGGAAGATAAGAACGACATAAGGAAGATAAGAACGACATCATTCTCGGTGTAAGGAAGATAAGAACGACATCATTCTTTGTACAAGGAAGACCTGGTACACAGCCCACAGTGTGTATTACACGAAACGCACTTGAAAAGCGCCAAATATTCAGCACCCAGTGACCGACCAACACAACTAATTTCCGCTGATTCCAGAGACAGGTTGGGACCGTCAAATACCTCTCTCACAGCTGCGAGACGAAGTCACTGCCATTTGTCACGAATGTCGCTGCTACTAATTAAAGTGCCGTTACCCCCCTCCTGTAATTCTGGCCCCTCCCCTCTACACTACCACCAGACGGCGCCCTCGAGCCGAGTATGCATGCAACAGCGGTGTTCTCTCTGTGACTCACCCTAACACTGGTGAGTTCCCACAGTCGCCGGAGATAGATTCCCCCCGTGAGGGAGACCTGGGGTGGAGGTCGACCCCTGCCCCCGGGCGCCGTGAAGCACTACATACCCTCTTCTGGCTGATGTTCTCTTCACTTCCCAAACCTCTCTCCCCTCTCATGTGGGCGTGGCTACTGCTGGGTTGGGAATCTACCAGGTCTTTTGAAGGAAAGGAACCCTCAAATTCTGTTGAGAGGCTTTTAGCCACGTTTCAAATCTGTTTGAACTTCTTTCATCCTTTCCTTAAGCCTTTTCTCCATTGCTTTTTATTGTAAGAAGAAACGGTAGGAAAGGAATTCAATTGGGGGTTGATTTATGTGTATCAAAAGAGGGCTGCTTGCCGCAGAGGTTTGACAGGAGCTTGTCAATTTAAATATGCCATGGTAGAAGGTCTGTGAGGATGGCGGGACCTCAGCAGAAAAACAACACAACCAGAGGGCTCGAACCCAGGTTCGGTTGGGTTGTTTCACTTCTGAGCGGCACTTTTTTGCACACTATGGGCTAAATGGCCAGGTCACAAGGACCCCGAAGGCTCAGAGAAGGTTGGAGGAGGGGTCCCACTGGAACAGGTGTTGGGAGACAGATGGTAGCCTCCCGTCAAGGCCATCCAGCGTGTTCTTTAACGTTGGGTTGTATTACCTCTGAGCGACACTTTTTTGCACACTATGGGCTAAATGGCCAGGTCACAAGGACCCCGAAAGCTCAAAGAAGGTTGGGGAAGGGGACACAATGGAACAGCTATTGGGAGACAGATGGTAGCTCCCGTCAAGGACATCTAGTGGGTTTATTAACGTGCACAGGGTATGGCTCTCCTGCACACGGTGTCACGGCTTAACGTCCCATCCTACGGACGACGGCCTTTACAAGCCCATCGGTGTCCCCTACTGATCGTGGGCATGGCGGGGAATTCTTCAGAGATAAATCTCAACGCTGACCCAGCTGGGTGGGACTCGAACTTGGGAACTGCAGATTACGAGCCTGGCGCGCTACCGACTGAGCCACTCCCGCCCCCACGGAGCCATGGTTTAACATCCTATACGACGGACGGCGCCCATTTCTAGGTCCATCGATTTCTCCTACTGACCGAGGGGACAGTGTTTGGTTTTGTGGGGCAGAGTGAGGGTTTTGTGAAAACATCTCGGAACTACAGATTACGAGCTTGGGGACGTTACCAACTGGGACAGTTCCAACACTCTGTGAAGAAAGTGGATTGTTTATTGTTATAACTCCCAGAAAGGAAAGAATGGTGAGGCTTGGAGAAGGGTGAGCAAAAGGGTGTCGTGACATGGAGGGTCTTGAAAGATGGGGGGCAGGAGTTTCAAACACCAGCTGGGAGACATTCTTCGTAAGGAGGAATGTGAGTCCCAAAAGAACGGACTTCTGGGATTTGACTGGACTGTTTCAATATAGAGGGGGTGGGGGTAGCTCAGTCGGTAGCGCGCCAGCCTCGTAATCTGTAGTTCCCAGGTTCGAGTCCCAGCTGGGTCAGAGTTGAGATTTATCTCCGCAAAACTCCCCGCCCTGCCCGCGGTCAGTAGGGGACACCGATGGGCTTGGAAAGGCCGCCGTCCGTCGGATGGGACGTTAAGCCGTGGCCCCGTGTGTGGGAGAGCCATACCCTGTGCACGTTAAAGAACACGCTGGATGGCCTTGACGGGAGGCTACCATCTATCTCCCAACAGCTGTTCCAGTGGGTACCCTCCCCCAACCTTCTCTGAGCTTTCGGGGTCCTTGTGACCTGGCCATTTAGCCCATGGTGTGCAAAAAAGTGCCGCTCAGAGGTAAAACAACCCAACCCAATTCAATACAGAGACTGTGGGAAGACGTGTTTTCGTTAAAATTGATATTTAAAATGGGTTTGGTATCATTAGTTGAATTCGTTGCGTCTGTTGTGTTTTGGGTACAGTCGCTCAAAAAAATATCCGAACACTATGGTTGATTACAGAATTCAGGAAAAATATCTGGCAACGATTTTTTTAGAAATTAGTGATCTGGCAACCTTCGTGTCACGTGACAGAAAGGTTCCTTGTGACCTTACATTTAAGCGTTGTGTGCACAAAAATGTCTCGTGGATGGATGTCCAACTGAAAGTCTCGTCTCTTACTTTTACTTACGTCACGTTGCCTCAATTTCGACCCCTGTCATATTGCCTCAGTTTTCACCTCAGACACATTCCCCAATTTTCACTTCGGACACGTTACCGCCGTTCCCACCCCAGCCTGAATTTCGACCCCAGCCACGTTACCTCAGTTTTCACCTCAGACACATTCCCCAATTTTCACTTCGGACACGTTACCGCAGTTCCCATCCCAGCCATGATGCCTGAATTTTCGCTTCGGACACGTTGCCTGAATTTCGACCCCAGCCACGTTACCTCAATTTCGATCCCAGCCACATTGCCTCAGTTTTCACTTCAAACACGATGCCTCAATTTTCACCTCGGACATGTTGCCTCAATTTCCACATCAGACACGTTGCCTCAATTGCCACTGCAGCCACTAAAGTCAGTTTCACTTTAGACATGTTACTTCATTTTTCACCGCAGCAACGATGCCTCAATTTTCACCTCAGTCACATTGCCTCGATTTCCACCCCCCCCCCCTCGTGTTGCCTCAATTTAATACCTCTGCCACGTTGCCTCAATTTAAACCTCAGCCACGTTGCCTCAATTTAAACCTCTGCCACGTTGCCTCAATTTAAACCTCTGCCACGTTGCTTCAATTTAAACCTCAGCCACGTTGCCTCAATTTAAACCTCAGCCACGTTACCTCAATTTAAACCTCAGCCACGTTACCTCAATTTAAACCTCTGCCACGTTGCCTCAATTTAAACCTCTGCCACGTTGCCTCAATTTAAATCTCAGCCACGTTGCCTCAATTTAAACCTCTGCCACGTTGCCTCAATTTAAACCTCAGCCACGTTGCCTCAATTTAAACCTCAGCCACGTTGCCTCAATTTAAACCTCAGCCACGTTACCTCAATTTAAACCTCTGCCACGTTGCCTCAATTTAAACCTCAGCCACGTTGCCTCAATTTAAACCTCAGCCACGTTGCCTCAATTTAAACCTCAGCCACGTTACCTCAATTTAAACCTCTGCCACGTTGCCTCAATTTAAACCTCAGCCACGTTGCCTCAATTTAAACCTCAGCCACGTTGCCTCAATTTAAACCTCAGCCACGTTACCTCAATTTAAACCTCTGCCACGT
>JAWZYU010000034.1:45596400-45707400 GCA_038380435.1 Ryuthela nishihirai | reverse complement strand
GTAATCCATATTTCAAATAAGATTTCATCCACCAGCGTTGAGCTTCCTCTCTGCTTTATCGTCAGCCTGCCCTCGGTTAGAAAGGTCACATCGATCGGCTTTGAAAGACAGTCGTCCCTCTAATAACACTTTAAGCCGTTGCTCTGTGTGCAGGAGAGCCATTCTCTGGTGGGACGGGGGTAGCTCAGTCGGTAGCGCGCCAGGCTGGTAATCTGTAGTTCCCAGGTTCGAGTCCCAGCTGGGTCAGCGTTGAGATTTATCTCCGCAAAAACGTTAAGCCGTGGCACCGTATGCGGGAGAGACATACCCTGTGAACGTTAAAGAACACGCTGCATGGCCTTGACGGGAGGCTACCATCTGTCTCCCAACAGCTGTTCCTGTGGGTTCCCTCCCCCAACCTTCTCGGAGCTTTCGGGGTCCTTGTGTTCTGGCCATTTAGCCCATGGTGTGCAAAAAAGTGCCGCTCAGAGGTAAAACAACCCAACGTTAAAGAACACGTTGGATGGCCTTGACAGGAGGCTACCATCTGTCTCCCAACACCTGTCCCAGTGGGACCCCTCCCCTAGCATTCTCTGAACCTTCCGGGTCTTTGTGACCTGGCCATTTAGCCCATGGTGTGCAAAAAAAGTGCCGCTCAGAGGTAAAACAACCCAACGTTAAGAACACGCTGAATGGCCTTGACGGGAGGCTATCATTTCTCTCCCAACAGCTGTTCCAGTGGGTCCCCTCCCACAACCTTCTCTGAGCCTTCGGGGTCCATGTGACCTAGCCATTTAGCCCAAGGTGTGGAAAAAAGTGCCACTCAGAGGTAAAACAACCCAACCCATTCTCTGTGAGCGACAAAGTACTCGCTGGATGGCCTTGACGGAAGGCTTGTCTCCTAACTGCTTTCAATACATACCTTTTCCCAACCTTCTCTGTGACCATGAGTGTCCCTGTGACCTGTTCATTTAGCCCATTGTGCGCAAAAAAATGTCTCACGCAGATGTAAAGCAATCCAAAGATATTGCCCTTCCCCTAACCTTGGATTTTTGTCACCTGACAATTTATCCCGTGTTCTGCAAAATAAAAAAGTGCCGCTCAGAGTTAAAACAATCGAAACCACATCCTCTTCCTCAAACCTTGCCTTGGAGTCCTTGTGACGTCACCATTTTCGTCCGTTGCGCAAAAAAGTGCCACTCAGAGACAATCCAAACAACACCTTGCCCCAACCTTGCTCCGGAGTCCTTGTGACCTGACCATTTATCGCATTGTGTGAAAACGATATGCGGCGACGAGTCTGCTGTGAGGGGGGCGGGGGTGGCTCAGTCGGTAGCGCGCCAGGCTCGTAATCTGTAGTTCCCAGGTTCGAGTCCCAGCTTGTTCAGCGTTGAGATTTATCTCCGCAAAATTCCTCGCCCTGCCCACGGATGGGCTCGGAAAGACCACCGTCCGTCGGATGGGACATTAAGCCGTAGCCCCGTGTGCGGGAGAGCCATACCCTGTGCACGTTAAAGAACAAGCTGGATGACCTTGACGGGAGGCTACCATCTGTCTCCCAACAGCTGTTCCAGTGGGTCCCCTCCCCCAACCTTCTTTGAGCCTTCGGGGTCCATGTGACCTGGCCATTTAGCCCATGGTGTGCAAAAAAGTGCCGCTCAGAGGTAAAACAAACCAACGTTAAAGAACATCCTGGATAGCCTTGACGGGAGGCTACCATCTGTCTCCCAACTGCTGTTCCAGTGGGTCCCCTCACCCAACCTTCTCTGAGCCTTCGGGGTCCTTGTGACCTGGCCATTTAGCCCATGGTGTGCAAAAAAAGTGCCATTCAGAGGTAAAAAACCCAACTCATTACAGCTTTACCTCGCTGGTAAAGATTTTTGCTTTCAAAATCGCTGAAATCGCTGTCTATGTGGCCGCATACCAGGACATCGTAGAGGCATTCCATTTAGCGAATCTAGAAGACAACTTCGCCTGACTTGGCAACATGCCAAGACTCAATGACACCGTTGCCAATTCCGGCTTTGCAACTAGGCGGAAAACAGAATTTCTCCGAAGCCAGATCATAACTTAAGTCATGTACGCTTTCTTCAGTTCGCGGTCAATTCATAAAGGTGTTTATTACCAATGCCATCCTGGCGTTGTTGTTGCGAAGCGCCCGGGTCGTATGTCTGTATAATATATTACGGGTTTATGTGGCTGTTTCTTTTTAATTTTTTTTACCCAGGCTTTGAATTAAAATTAGCATGTTTTTAGTTCGTTGTTGACACTACCATACAACCAGTTGCGATGAATTTATGAATATTAATGGCACTTTTAGAAATCGTTCAGAATAATTCATGAATTCCAGTACTACAGGTTCATGAATATTGCGGTTTATTCAATAAACTTTAAATCAGTTTCACAGAAGTCTTAGTCACTAACAAATTATCGTTACAGTCAAATCTATTGTAGTTTAGCACGCCATAATAAACAGACTAGTTATGTTCTATCCGTTGGCAATATACACCCTTCTTAAGGAAAATACATGAAAGAAAAACACTTTCGGTTTCTGTCCATGAAGTTAATGAATTTTAAATCATAAATAAAACAAAAAATTGTGGCTTCAGGCATGTACCTAGTCTACAAAATCATAAACAGAAGCTTTGACACGTCACGTGAAATTAGAATAGATAAGCAATGCCTGAACTTCATTCAATTCATTAATATTCCATTTTCACGAACTTTTGCCATAAAACCCAACAACCAACCAACCACGAACCTTTGTTACGAATTTCAAAGTCTGTGATGTTAATGACACTGGTGAATAGCTTACCAATGCTGTTACAATAATTTATTTGGTATAAACACCTAAATTTCGAAACATTTCGAGTAAAATTATTGCTTTATCAAACTGTTCTGTTATTGATGGTACTACTACTATTATCTCTTAGCATTGGTCGCTAGTGAAGCCACGCAGGACGGCGGTAGCCATATTGTTGCTACTCAGAAAGCCGGCAGCTGCACGTCAGTTGCAATATATCCGAATGTTTTATATGAATGCTGCTCAATAAAATCGCAATTGTTATATGTACAAAAAAGGAATTATCTCGCCGAATATTGTTAAATCGATTTTTTTCCCGGAGGTCAAGAGATGTTTAATAAATAAATAAAAAAATACTTTTTCCGCTTCAGTTTTGCGTTTGTTAAGGCATGGATGGACGGCCTTGCCGGGAGGCTACCAT
Organism: Ryuthela nishihirai; assembly: GCA_038380435.1. Taxonomy (NCBI): domain Eukaryota; kingdom Metazoa; phylum Arthropoda; class Arachnida; order Araneae; family Heptathelidae; genus Ryuthela; species Ryuthela nishihirai. The sequence continues at coordinate 45,704,197 of JAWZYU010000034.1, read as the reverse complement.
CTGTCTCCTAACAGCTGTTCCAGTGGGTCCCCTCCCAAACCTTCTCTGAGACTTCGGGGTCCATGTGACCTGGCCATTTAGCCCAAGGTGTGCAAAAAAGTGCAGCTCAGAGGTAAAACAACCAGTAATGTAGCTGTATTTTCTGCTGAGATCCTGCCATCCTCTCAGACCTTCTACTGTGGCATATAAACTGACAGGCTCCTGTCAGACCTCTGTGGCAAGCAGCTGCTTGAGGAGGTATTTTTTTTTTTACGTTTTTAAACATAGTTATTAAATTCCATTTGAAGTTAGCAAAAACAATTTACATATCAAATGAAAACTACACCATCTTTCTCATAAAATAGGGATTGATTGTAGAACTATATATGTCCAGTGCAGGTTTCACTACATATATCAAGTTTTTAATGTTCAGAGTAAACTCTGATAAGTCAATCTCTTATACAGGGTGAATCTGAAAAAGTGGGCAAAACTTTACGGGGTGGTAGAACGCAGCTATACGAGCAATATTCGACATAGAAACTACGGTCGGAACGCAAACGGCGAGCCGCTAGGTGGCGTTGGAAATGGTATAAAAGGGTCGGTCCTCGCACCCACGTCATTTCTACCGTGGATTGCCGAGAGGATGGCTGGTTATAAAAAAATAAATACCCCCTCAAGCAGCTGCTTGCCATAGAGGTCCGACAGGAGCCTATCAGTTTATATGCCGTAGTAGAAGGTCTGAGAGGATGGCAGGACCTCAGCAGAAAAACGACACACACATCCATGCCTAATCCGGGGCTCGAACCCAGGTCCCTTAGATCAGTAGCCAAGCGTGCTAACCACTCGGCCACGGACTAACCACGAAATGGCTCTTTTGAGCAATTTCTTTGAGCATGTACCTCAATTACATTCCTGTTAATAAAATGTTTTCTGAAGTATCTCCTCTCCTTCTCGTGTTCATTCTTTAAATGTGACAGTGGAAAACTACCTTTTAACTTCTCACCGCTTGCGTTCCGACCATACATTCTATGACGAATATTGCTCGTATAGCTGCGTTCTACCACCCCGTAAAGTTTTGCCCACTTTTTCAGATTCACCCTGTATAAGAAAAAACGTAACTATTAACAAAAAAAAAAAATCCCTTTGGAATAAACAGCAGGAACTTCGTTATGAAATATCCAGATTTTAATATAGGCTTAAATACTGAATATTGTTTAAAATAGAAATTTAAATAGTTTTGATTATGATCTTTTATTTATCTTCAGTCATATTCCATTAAATTGCACGAATATATGCATATTGCGCACTGTGGCAAGCAGCTGCTTGAAGGAATATTTATTTTAATATAATAAAAATATTACGTTTAGAGTAAAAACAAAAATTTTGAAAAAAAAAATCAAAACTCCTAGATAAATACATATTTCATTATTTTTTTTATTCATTTCTTAGATATATCGTAAATCAATCCGCAATAATATTACACTAAATCACTCTTCCTCCTTTTATGACGTCATCGAAATTAGTGTTATGACTTTTATTATCAAGATAGCTTTGCCGTTTTTTTTTTAATCTACGTAACTATGACCTTCCTCGGTAGTCGGGGGCGGGGGTGGCTCAGTCGGTAGCACGCCAGATTCGTAATCTGTAGTTCTCAGGTTCGAGTCCCAGCTGGGTCAGCGTGGAGATTTATCTCCGCAAAATTTCCCCGCACTGCCCACGATGGGGACACCGATGGACACCGATGGGCTTGTAAAGGCCGCCGTCCGTCGGATGGGACGTTAAGCCGTGGCCCCGTGTGTGGGAGAGCCATAACCTGTGCACGTTAAAGAACACGCTGGATGGCCTTGACGGGAGGCTACCATCTGTCTCCCAACAGCTGTTCCAGTGGGTTTCCTCCCCCAACCTTCTCTGAGCCTTCGGGGTCCTTGTGACTTGTCCATTTAGCCCATGGTGTGCAAAAAAGTGCCGCTCAGAGGTAAAACAACCCAACGTTAAAGAACACGCTGGATGGCCTTGACGGGAGGCTACCATCTGTCTCCCGACAGCTGTTCCAGTGGGTCCCCTCCCCCAACCTTCTCTGAGCCTTCGGGGTCCTTGTGACTTGTCCATTTAGCCCATGGTGTGCAAAAAAGTGCCGCTCAGAGGTAAAACAAATCAACGTTAAAGAACACGCTGGATGGCCTTGACGGGAGGCTACCATCTGTCTCCCAACAGCTGTTCCAGTGGGTTCCCTCCCCCAACCTTCTCTGAGCCTTCGGGGTCCATGTGACCTGGCCATTTAGCCCATGGTGTGCAAAGAATTGTCGCTCAGAGGTAAAACAACCCAACGTTAAGGAACACGCTGGATGGCCTTGACGGGAGGCTACCATTTGTCTCCCAACAGCTGTTCCAGTGGGTTCCCTCCCCCAACCTTCTCTGAGCCTTCGGGGTCCATGTGACCTGGCCATTTAGCCCATGGTGTGCAAAAAAGTGCCGCTCAGAGGTAAAACAAACCAACGTTAAAGAACACGCTGGATGGCCTTGACGGGAGGCTACCATCTATCTCCCAACAGCTGTTCCAGTGGGTCCCCTCCCCAACCTTCTCTGAGCCTTCGGGGTCCTTGTGATCTAGCCATTTAGCCCATGGTGTGGAAATAAGAGCCGCTCAAAGGTAAAACAACCCAACTCGGTAGTCGAACGCACGTGAAACTAATTCCCCCCCCCCCCCCATTTTTTTTGGTATTTTTTAATTGCACGATGAAGAACGTTGGGACATGTCTCTTCTTTTTCTAGCAAGACTATCCTTTCTCTGGGATTCAAAACACGTACTTCCAACGGAGAGAAAAATAAAAAGGACTGGGAAGGGGATAGCAGATGGAGGGGGGGAGGAGTTGAATGGAAACACCACGCTAGCACGCGCTAGGCGCCTCATGCTGTGCATGCGTGGAATATCGACGCGTGCGGCGTGAACCAGCGTCCAATGAAATATAACGTTCGGTCTAGCTGTTGAGAGCCAAGCAACTGAAGAAATTGCAGTTTGGTTAGTCGATGCGAATAAACTTATGTTTCGCTATCTACTGCTGTGGTTCTCTGATAACTCAATTTGTAGTTTTAAGAGTTGTTTTATTTTATAAATTGCGCTTACTTGTGTAAATAAAAAATAAATAAAAATAAATACCCCCTCAAGCAGCTGCTTGCCACAGAGAAATTAACTGACAGGAGCCTGTCAGTTTATTTGCCATAGTAGAAGGTCTGAGAGGATGGTAGGACCTCAGCAGAAAAACTACACCTACATGAGTAACTACACATACTACACATACATGAGTAACTACACATACATGAGTAACGTCTTTAACGTGCCTTACCTGGGGCTCGAACCCAGGTCCCTTAGATCAGTAGTCAAGCGTGCTAACCACTGAAATAAATCAATAGCCCCTCAAGCAGCTGCTTGCCACAGAGGTCTGACAGGAGCCTGTCAGTTTATATGCCATAGTAGAAGGTCTGAGAGGATGGCAGGCCCTCAGCAGAAAAACGACACAAACAGCCATGCCTTACCCGGGGCTCGAACCCAGGTCCCTTAGATCAGTAGCCAAGCGCGCTAACCACTCGGCCATGTGTAATCCTTTAAAAAATAGAGGACTAAAGATTCGTATTAGAAGAACAGGGTTGGGTTATTTTACCTCTGAGCGGGATTGTTTTTGCAAACAATAGACTAAATGGTGAGGTTAACCCCGTAGGTTCAGAGAAGGTTGGGGGAGGGGACCCACTGGAGCAGCTGTTGGGAGACAGATGGTAGTCTTCCGTCAAGACCATCCAGCGTGTTCTTTAACGTGCATAAGATGGGCTAAATGGCTAGGTCACAATGACCCCGAGGGCTCAGAGAAGGTTGGGGGAAGGGACCCACTGGAACAGCTACTGGGAGACAGATGGTAGCCTCCCGTCAAGGCTATCCAGCGTGTTCTTTAACGTGCACAGTGTATGGCTTGGGTTGTTTTACCTCTGACCAGCACTTTTTTGCACACAATGGGCTAAATGGCCAGGTCACAAGGACTCCGAAGGCTCAGAGAAGGTTGGGGGAGGGGACCCACTGGAGCAGCTGTTGGGAGACAGATGGTAGTCTTCCGTCAAGACCATCCAGCGTGTTCTTTAACGTGCATAAGATGGGCTAAATGGCTAGGTCACAATGACCCCGAGGGCTCAGAGAAGGTTGGGGGAAGGGACCCACTGGAACAGCTACTGGGAGACAGATGGTAGCCTCCCGTCAGGGCTATCCAGCGTGTTCTTTAACGTGCACAGTGTATGGCTTGGGTTATTTTACCTCTGACCGGCACTTTTTTGCACATAATGAGCTAAATGGCCAGGTCACAAGGACTCCGAAGGCTCAGAGAAGGTTGGGGGAGGGGACCTACTGGAACAGCTGTTGGGAGACAGGGGGATTGGTTTCACATGCGTTCGTCTGCCGAGGAAGGTAATAGTTATCTAGATAAAGAGCAAAAAAAAAACGGCCAAAAAAAAATGGTAGCCTCCCGTCAAGGCCATCCAGCGAATCTCGAATCGTCAAGGCCATCCAGCTGAAGGGCTCGAATGTAATCCAGGTTTCATAAAAACAATTTCTGTACGATTTGTTTGATTTACCTCTGAGCAGCACTTTTGGAGCACAATGGGCTAAATTGAGAGGTAAAAAGGGTCCTGAGGACTCGGAGAAGATTGAGGGAAGAGGGCCTCTAGGACTCAGAGGAGATTGAGGGAAGAGGGCCTCAAGAACTCAGAGGAGGTTGAGGGAAGAGGGCCTCTAGGACTCAGAGAAGGATTGCTTTAACGTGCATAGGGTATGGCTCTCCCGCACACGGAACACGGCTTAACGTCCCATGCGACGGGCGGCGGCCTTTCCAAGCCCATCGGTGTCCCCTACTGACCGAGGGTAGGGACAGAGTTTTCGGGAGATAAGTCTCAACGCTGATCCAGCTGGGACTCGAACCTGGGAACTGAAGATTGCGAGCCTGGCGCGCTACCGACTGAGCCACCAGTCGAGTAGAGACAACATTAAGAACACAGGAAAGTTTAAACTTATTTTCTTATCTCCGCAAAACTCCCCGCCCTGCCCGCGGTCAGTAGGGGACACCGATGGGCTTGAAAAGGCCGCCATCCGTCGGATGGGACGTTAAGCCATGGCTCGGTGTACGGTGAGCACGTTAAATTACGCGCTGCGTGGTCTCGACGGAGTTAACTCTCGATTGATCGACATAATATGCAGTTGTTTTATATCTAATATTATACTTTGGCAGTTGGGTTGGGTTGTTTTACCTCTGAGCGGCACTTTTTTGCACACAATGGGCTAAATGGCCAGGTCACAAGGACCCCCAAGGATCAGAGAATGTTGGGGGAGGGGACCCACTGGAACACCTGTTGGGACACAGATGGTAGTCTCCTGTCAAGACCATCCAGCGTGTTCTTTAACGTGCACAGTGTATGGCTCTCCCGCACACGGGGCCACGGCTTAACGACCCATCCGACGGACGGCGGCCTTTCCAAGCCCATCGATGTCCCCTACTGACCGTGGGAAGGGCGGGGAAATTTTGCGGAGATAAATCTCAACGCTGACCCAGCTGGGACTCGAACCTGGGAACTACAGATTACGAGCCTGGCGCGCTACCGACTGAGCCACCCCCGCCCCTACTTTGGCAGTCTTAAAATTAAAAAGATAATACTTTTGAACTCGGTTGGGTTGTTGTTGTTTTACCTCTGAGCGGCACTTTTTTGCACACCATGGGCTAAATGGCCAGGTCACATGGATCCCGAAGGCTCAGAGAAGGTTGGGGGAGGGGACCCACTGGAACAGCTGTTGGGAGACAGATGGTAGCCTCCCGTCAAGGCCATCCAGCGTGTTCTTTAACGTGCACAGGGTATGGCTCTCCCGCACACGGAGCCACGGCTTAACGTCCCATCCTACGGACGGCGGGCTTTCCAATCCCATCGGTGTCCCCTACTGACCGTGGGCAGGGCGGTGAATTTTTGCGGAGATAAATCTCAACGCTGACCCAGCTGGGACTCGAACCTGGGAACTACAGATTACGAGCCTGGCGCGCTACCGACTGAGCCACCCCCGCCCCTGAACTCGGAACTTCAGCTCGAGCAGGACAAAACTCAACGTGAGAGAATTTTTTTGAAAAAAAAAAAACCACATCGTGAAGCCACCATCTCGGCCTGTCACAGAGTTAGAGTGCGATGACATGCTTCGTTGAGTGAGGTAAAACTGCCCGCTAACTGCTCCCTAAGTCTGAAGGGGCCGATGAGGGCTTGCTGTCAGCACAAGGGATTGTGGGAAGCAAGAAGTAAAGAATGACTGTGGACTGGAACCAGCTGTTTCACGCTCCACGGAATGGACACGTTGGGAAGTGCATCTCGTGGAAAACGTGTCTTTAGCGATGACGTGTTTTGTGCGAAGCATTGCTGCCCACGTGGACAAAGAGGGGAACGACGCAAGAATTTAATCCACTCTGAATAGAGTTAGTTTTTTTTCGTATTGTGTATCTATGTGGCAGAGAAAAAAAATGTTTTTTTGAGCTCTATTTAGGTCGAATGTAATCCAGGTTTCATAAAAACAATTTCTGTACGATTTGATTGATTTACCTCTGAGCAGCACTTTTTGCGCACAATGAGCTAAATTGAGAGGTAAAAAGGGTCCCGAGGACTCGGAGAAGATTGAGGGAAGAGGGCTTCTAGGACTCAGAGGAGGTTGAGGGAAGAGGGCCTCTAGGACTCAGAGAAGGTTGAGGGAAGAGTGCCCTAGAAGTCAGAGGAGGTTGGGGGAAGAGGGCCTCTAGGACTCAGAAGAGGTTGAGGGAAGAGGGCCTCTAGGACGCAGAGAAGGTTGAGGGAAGAGGACCTCCAGGACTCACAGAAGGTTGAGAGAAGAGGGTCTCTAGGACTCGGAGGAGGTTGAGGGAATAGGACCTCTAGGACTCAGAGGAGGTTGAGGGAAGAGGACCTCTAGGACTCAGAGAAGGTTGAGGGAAGAGGACCTCTAGGACTCAGAGGAGGTTGAGGGAAGAGGGAGACAGATGGTAGTAGACAGATGGCCTAGAAGGGCCTCTAGGACTCACAGAAGGTTGAAAGAAGAGGACCCCTAGGACTCGCAGAAGGTTGAGGGAAGAGGGTCTCTAGGACTCAGAGGAGGTTGAGGGAAGAGGGCCTCTTGGACTCAGAGAAAGTTGAGGGAAGAGGGCCCTAGGACTCGAAGAAGGTTGAGGGAAGAGGGCCCTTTATTGCAGAAAAGAATAAGGAATGACAGGTTACAAGAACCCTCAAAGTCTTCTAGTCGTTTAAGACTTTTAGGTGTCACTTCGAGAAATCGAAATTGCAGACTTTTGGACATTTGATGACACCTTATATTGTGATACGTCGATGGGTTTGAAAGACTGCCGTCCATCGGATGGGACGTTAAGCCGTGGCCCGTGAGCAGGAGAGACATACCTTGTGCACGTTAAAGAACATGCTGTATGGCCTTGACGGGAGGCTACCATCTGTCTCCCAACAGCTGTTCCAGTGGGCCCCCTCCCCCAACCTTCTCTGAGCCTTCGGGGTCCATGTGACCTGGCCATTTAGCCCATGGTGTGCAAAAAAGTGCCGCTCAGAGGTAAAACAACCCAACGTTAAAGAACACGCTGGATGGCCTTGACGGGAGGCTACCATCTGTCTCCCAACAGCTGTTCCAGTGGGTCCCCTCCCCCAACCTTCTCTGAGCCTTCGGGGTCCATGTGACCTGGCCATTTAGCCCATGGTGTGCAAAAAAGTGCCGCTCAGAGGTAAAACAACCAGTAATGTAGCTGTATTTTTTGCTGAGATCCTGCCATCCTCTCAGACCTTCTACTCTGGCATATAAACTGACAGGCTCCTGTCAGACCTCTGTGGCAAGCAGCTGCTTGTAAAAAAAAAATAAATAAATACCCCCTCAAGCAGCTGCTTGCCACAGAGGTCTAACAGGAGCCTGTCAGTTTATATGCCATAGTAGGAGATCTGAGAGGATGGCAGGACCTCAGCAGAAAAACGACACACACATCCATGCCTAATCCGGGGCTCGAACCCAGGTCCCTTAGATCAGTAGCCAAGCGTGCTAACCACTCGGCCACGGGACGGCTAAAAAATACCCCCTCAAGCAGCTGCTTGCCACAGAGGTCTGACAGGAGCCTGTCAGTTATATGCCACAGTAGGAGATCTGAGAGGATGGCAGGACCTCAGCAGAAGAGGGGGTATTTATTATTTTTTTTATTTATCATCCGTGAATTTGTCAGATGAATTTCATGTCAGTCCCCGGCAATTGAAACGAACTCTTGAACTCTAAAAATCCTAAATGATATCGAGTCACCAGAAGTTAAAAAAGGATATTGTAAACGACCTCCTTGAAGTCCTTAAATGATCAAGAGTCACAACAGGGGTATAAAGGAATCGTAAACTTCCTGCTAAGGGAGATTACAACCGACATGTCTTTTCTGACAAACAACCATTGCATTGGTCACACGTGCTGTCTGTACCCGCAGGCGACCATCGTCACCGTGTCTCGCTCCAGTGTAAGGTGAAACCCAACAAGGAGGGGAGGGTCGGTGAAATCCGGCCCCTTGGCTACGGCTGGCTAATGATCACATCTGTCAGTATCTGACATCTCTTATCCAGCTTTCTCATAACCCCTGCTTGTTGGGTACTGTGAAACCATGTCACAAGACGCAGTAGGGGGTACGTCAGTGGAATTCTTTCTCCTCTACGGGAAGACTCCTGCTTGCGAGAAAATCTGGTCTTGGCGGATATCGCTTGGGTTTCAGAGGTGAAAGGTCAGTGGCCAATCTTTAGAATGGGAGGGATGTCATTAACGAGATGGAGGAGGGATCGTCCGGATTTAAAACGTGTTGATGTAATGTAGGAGTTAAGATTCTTTAAGCGGACAAAAAACAGAATATGAAATTCAGTTTTGTTTTAATGATTAAAATTAAGTTTTTTTTTTTCATGTGAATGATTATTTTTTTTTTATTTTTTTTTCATCTTGAAGCTAAAAATTATTATTTTGTTATTTCAACTCTGAGTTGGGTTGTTTTACCTCTGAGCGGCACTTATTTTGCACACCATGGGCTAAATGGCCAGGTCACATGGACCCCGAAGGCTCAGAGAAGGTTGGGAGAGGGGACCCACTGGAACAGCTGTTGGGAGACAGATGGTAGCCTCCCGTCAAGGCCATCCAGCGTGTTCTTTAACGTTGGGTTGTTTTACCTCTGAGTGGCACTTTTTATACACCATGGGCTAAATGGCCAGATCACATGGACCCCGAAGGATCAGAGAAGGTTGGGGAGGGACCCACTGGAACAGCTGTTGGGAGACAGATGGTAGTCTCCCGTCAAGGCCACCCAACGTGTTCTTTAACGTGCACAGAGTATGGCTCTCCCGCACACGGGGCCACGGCTTAACGTCCCATCCAATGGACGGAGGCCTTTCCAAGCCCATCGGTGTCCCCTACTGACCGTGGGCAGGGCGGGGAATTTTGCGGAGATAAATCTCAACGCTGACCCAGCTGGGACTCGAACCTGAGAACTACAGATTACGAGCCTGGCGCGCTACCGACTGAGCCACCCCCGCCCCTTTCAACTCTGAAAATTATTGTGTTTTGTCAAAGGGGAAAAAATTCAATGCTAACTATTGTGGTTTGTGATTCATATGCTAGAGATAGTGTTTTGCATTTTAATGCTAAAAATAATTGTGTTTTGTCAAAGGGGAAAAAAATTCAATGCTAACTATCGTGGTTTGTCATTCATATGCTAGAGATAGTGTTTTGTCATTTTAACGCTAACAGTTATTTTGTTTTGTTATTTTATCGATAAAAATTAATTGTGTTTTGTCATATGCAACAAAATATCGTATTTGGTCATCAACGTTAAAAGATTATCGTGTTTTGGAATTTCAATGCTAAAAATTAGTGTCCTGTTTTATTTCGACGCTAAAATTATTGTGTTTGCCATTTTAATGCTAAAACTTATTGTGCTTTGCGATTTTAATACTAAAATTTATTGTGTTTTGTCAATTAAATGACAAAAATTATTGTGTTTCTCATTTCAAGCTAAAAATTATTGTGTTTTGTCGTTTTAATGCTAACAATTGTTCATCTTATGTTAGAATATTTGGCAGTTACCACTTAAATGCAGATTTTGTGTGTAATTTCATTAGTGACAGAAACTTTTGTGTAATTTCTTTAGTGACAGAAACTTTTGTGTAAATTCTTTAGTGACAGAAACTTTTGTGTAATTTCTTTAGTGACAGAAACTTTTGTGTAAATTCTTTAGTGACAGAAACTTTTGTGTAATTTCTTTAGTGACAGAAACTTTTGTGTAAATTCTTTAGTGAAAGAAACTTTTGTGTAAATTCTTTAGTGACAGAAACTTTTGTGTAATTTCTTTAGTGACAGAAACTTTTGTGTAAATTCTTTAGTGACAGAAACTTTTGTGTAATTTCTTTAGTGACAGAAACTTTTGTGTAATTTCTTTAGTGACAGAAACTTTTGTGTAAATTCTTTAGTGACAGAAACTTTTGTGTAAATTCATTAGTGACAGAATCTTTTGTGTAAATTCTTTAGTGACAGAAACTTTTGTGTAATTTCTTTAGTGACTAAATATAAACATCTTTCAACCAAGTATTGCTAAAGATCCGCATCTTTTGACCAAGTACTTTCCAAATTTCCTATGTTACACTTGAAGTATTGCCAGATGTATGAATTTTTAAATACCACTTTCTGTATTCCGATCGTATTTCGACTGGACAAAATCTTCTTTGGAAATACATTCCAGAGAAAATAATTGACCAGTAACATAACTTTTTCCAAACTTTTCGTAAATAAAGCTTCCCAAAGTATCAGTTTTTCTCAAAACTTTCCAAGAATCCTTTATTGTTTATTTATTTAGGTAATTTTATGAGCATACTACAGCGCAAAAAATATTCATTCCCACTGACTATTTCTTTTCCTTCATTAAATCCTTGTGTGCTCATTTGCATATCTTGGATTGGGTTGTTTTACCTCTGAGCGGCACTTTTTTGCACACCATGGGCTAAATGGCCAGGTCACATGGGCCCCGAAGGCTCAGAGAAGGTTGGGAGAGGGGACCCACTTGAACAGCTGTTGGGAGACAGATGGTAGCCTCCCGTCAAGGCCATCCAGCGTGTTCTTTAACGTGCACAGGGTATGTCTCTCCCGCACACGGGACCACGGCTTAACGTTCCATCCGACGGACGGCGGCCTTTCCAAGCCCATCGGTGTCCCCTACTGACCGTGGGCAGGGCGGGGAATTTTTGCGGTGATAAATCTCAACGCTGACCCAGCTGGGACTCGAACCTGGGAACTACAGATTACGAGCCTGGCGCGCTACCGACTGAGCCACCCCCGCCCCCATTTGCATATCCTACTTCCCTGATTAAAAATGAGTTAATTCAAATGTAAATTTCGCAACAATCCTCCACACCGAACAATGAATTTGATTACAGAAGAATAAATTATAACAATTAATCTTAAACAAATGCAAATTATCATAGCTCAAATTTCCTTATATTCCTATAAAAAGAGATCACGCGCATTTCTCGTCAATGTTCTTTAATGACTGCCATCTGGTCTCATGAGGTAGGCCCGTTATTCCTCGAACTCTAAGAATAAAAATGAAATATTTATGCACTACACTATCTGAATGAAAACTTACTCCGCATCCTCCAGATAGAACCCAAAGCCATCATTCCAAAACTCCGAATAATAGGGCTGTTTGGTCAGATTACCACAAATAATCCCACTAACTGCAACTGGAAATTATTGTCAGAAGAGGCCAGTGCTACTCTTAACGACATAACATTCGATCGCTAGGTGCAACAGCCTCTTTAATCCCACCTAAGGAGCAGGGAGAGTTGCTATAGCAACACAATTAATACGATAGGAGATGCTCTTCTAAACTTCATCATTTTCAGCCCCCCTCCCACAGTTACTAAGCAGCTTCTTACTGCAACGTTAAAGGCAACAGTCATTTTATAAAGGTTTAGAATTCCATTTGATCTATCGCTTCTACGTGCAGCTTTCTACAGCTTCCGAGAAACAAACACTTGGTATATTATATTGTTTATATTTGAAATACTTGTACACGGCAGCTGGGCCTTTTATGTATCGTCGTAAAGTTTCCTTCTCCACAATACACGGAGAATGATCGATATATGCATTACGTAAACGTCTCGCGGCGTTGCTTTAACCCGAGTGATATATTTCCAACTGTAAACCCTATATCATGGCGATTCAAATATCCCTGTAATTGAATCACCGTCAAATTGTTTCGGGGCGAGGAGCTTGTTAAAGATCTTATCTGAAGAGAGCTTTCATAAATCTAGGTGGGAAGCTTGGGATGTAATGATGGGTAGACTGCTCCCTCCTCTCTTCCAAACAAACACCTGAGGCCTTTGCAAGGCTGTTCTCTTTGCAGTATGCCGTTGTGGATGCGGAAGAAAATGTTACATTGGAAAGATGCGAATTTGACCAGTAAAGTGCTACTAGGAAGATGTAATTTCACAGAAAGTGCTTTTGGGAAGATGCGAATTTGACCAGAAAGTGCTAGTAGGAAGATGTAATTTCACAGAAAGTGCTTCTGGGAAGATGCGAATTTGACCGGAAAATCCTACTAAGAAGATATAATTTCACTAAAAGTGCTTCTGGGAAGTTGCTTATTTCGCCAGAAAGTGATTCTGGGAGATAAAATTAGTTTTTGGCCAGAAAGTGCTATTAGAAAAATATAAATTTCGACAGAAAGTGATACTGGGAAGATGCTAATTTCTTCAGAAACGGCTAACGGGAAGATGCGAATTTGACCAGAAAGTGCTATTAGGAAGATGCGAATTTGACAAGAAAGTGCTACTAGGAAGATGCGAATTTGACAAGAAAGTGCTACTAGGAAGATGCGAATTTGACAAGAAAGTGCTACTAGGAAGATGCGAATTTGACAAGAAAGTGCTACTAGGAAGATATAATTTCACAGAAAGTGCTTCTGGGAAGATGAGAATTTGACCAGAAAATCCTACTAGGAAGATATAATTTCACTAAAAGTGCTTCTGGGATGATGCTTATTTCGCCAGAAAGTGATTCTTGGAGATAAAATTAGATATTGGCCAGAAAGTGCTATTAGAAAAATATAAATTTCGACAGAAAGTGATACTGAGAAAATACTAATTTCGTCAGAAACTGCTAATGGGAAGATGCAAATTTGACCAGAAAGTGCTACTGGGAAGATGTAATTTCACAGAAAGTGCTTCTGGGAAGATGCGAATTTTGACCAGAAAGTGCTACTAGGAAGATGTAATTTCACAGAAAGTGCTTCAGGGAAGATGCTAATTTCGCCAGAAAGTGATTCTGGGAGATAAAATTAGTTTTTGGCCAGAAAGTGCTATTAGAAAAATATAAATTTCGACAGAAAGTGATACTGGGAAGATGCTAATTTCTTCAGAAACTGCTAACGGGAAGATGCGAATTTGACCAGAAAGTGCTACTAGGAAGATGCGAATTTGACAAGAAAGTGCTACTAGGAAGATATAATTTCACAGAAAGTGCTTCTGGGAAGATGAGAATTTGACCAGAAAATCCTACTAGGAAGATATAATTTCACTAAAAGTGCTTCTGGGAAGATGCTTATTTCGCGAGAAAGTGATTCTTGGAGATAAAATTAGATATTGGTCAGAAAGTGCTACTAGAAAAATATAAATTTCGACAGAAAGTGATACTGAGAAAATGCTAATTTCGTCAGAAACTGCTAATGGGAAGATGCGAATTTGACCAGAAAGTGCTACTAGGAAGATGCGAATTTGACCAGAAAGTGCTACTAGGAAGATGCGAATTTGACAAGAAAGTGCTACTAGGAAGATATAATTTCACAGAAAGTGCTTCTGGGAAGATGCGAATTTTGACCAGAAAGTGCTACTAGGAAGATGTAATTTCACAGAAAGTGCTTCAGGGAAGATGCTAATTTCGCCAGAAAGTGATTCTGGGAGATAAAATTAGTTTTTGGCCAGAAAGTGCTATTAGAAAAATATAAATTTCGACAGAAAGTGATACTGGGAAGATGCTAATTTCTTCAGAAACGGCTAACGGGAAGATGCGAATTTGACCAGAAAGTGCTACTAGGAAGATGCGAATTTGACCAGAAAGTGCTACTAGGAAGATGCGAATTTGACAAGAAAGTGCTACTAGGAAGATATAATTTCACAGAAAGTGCTTCTGGGAAGATGAGAATTTGACCAGAAAATCCTACTAGGAAGATATAATTTCACTAAAAGTGCTTCTGGGAAAATGCTAATTTCGCCAGAAAGTGATTCTGGGAGATAAAATTAGATATTGGCCAGAAAGTGCTATTAGAAAAATATAAATTTTGACAGAAAGTGATACTGGGAAGATGCTAATTTCGTCAGAAACTGCTAATGGGAAGATGCGACTTTGACCAGAAAGTGCTACTAGGAAGATGTAATTTCACAGAAAGTGTTTCTGGGAAGATGCGAATTTTGACCAGAAAGTGCTACTAGGAAGATGTAATTTCACAGAAAGTGTTTCTGGGAAGATGCGAATTTTGACCAGAAAGTGCTACTAGGAAGATGTAATTTCACAGAAAGTGTTTCTGGGAAGATGCGAATATCCCCAGAAAGTGATTCTGGGAGGTAAAATTAGATATTGACCAGAAAGTGCTATTAGAAAAGTATAAATTTCGACAGAAAGTGATGCTGGGAAGATGTTAATTTCGCCAGAAACTGCTACTGGAAAAATGAGAATTTGACCAGGAAGTTATACTGGGAAGATCCGAAATTGATACTGGGAAGATGTTAATTTCACAGAAAGTACTACTGGGGATAAAATTTGATTTTGACCACAAAGTGCTATTAGAAAGATAAAAATTTCGACAGAAAGTGCTACTGGTAAGATCCGAATTTGACCAGAGAGTGATATTGGGAAGATGTTAATTTCACAGAAAGTACTACTGGGGATAAAATTAGATTTAGACCAGAAAGTGCTATTAGAAAGATAAAAATTTCGACAGAAAGTGCTACTGGTAAGATCCGAATTTGACCAGAGAGTGATATTGGGAAGATGTTAATTTCACAGAAAGTACTACTGGGGATAAAATTAGATTTTGACCAGAAAGTGCTTTTAGAAAGATAAAAATTTCGACAGAAAGTGCTACTGGGAAGATCCGAATTTGACCAGAGAGTGATATTGGGAAGATGTTAATTTCACAGAAAGTACTACTGGGGATAAAATTAGATTTTGACCAGAAAGTGCTATTAGAAAGATAAAAATTTCGACAGAAAGTGCTACTGGGAAGATCCGAATTTGACCAGAGAGTGATATTGGGAAGATGTTAATTTCACAGAAAGTACTACTGGGGATAAAATTAGATTTTGACCAGAAAGTGCTTTTAGAAAGATAAAAATTTCGACAGAAAGTGCTACTGGGAAGATCCGAATTTGACCAGAGAGTGATATTGGGAAGATGTTAATTTCACAGAAAGTACTACTGGGGATAAAATTAGATTTTGACCAGAAATTGCTATTAGAAAGATAAAAATTTCGACAGAAAGTGCTACTGGGAAGATCCGAATTTGACCAGAGAGTGATATTGGGAAGATGTTAATTTCTCAGAAAGTACTACTGGGGATAAAATTAGATTTTGACCAGAAAGTGCTCTAGAAAGATGTAAATTTCGACAGAAAGTGCTACTAGGAAAATGTCAATTTCACCAGAAAGTCCTACTAGGAAGATGTTAATCTCGCCAGAAAGTGCTGATGGGAAGATGTTAATCTCCCAAAAATGGGCTACTAAGAAAATGCTAATTTTACCACAAAGTTGAGTTGGGTTGTTTTACCTCTGAGCGGCACTTTTTTTGCACACAATAGGCTAAATGGCCAGATCACAAGGACCCCGAAAGCTCAGACAAGATTGGGGGAGGGGACCCACTGTAACACTGTTGGGAGACAGATGGTAGCCTCCAGTTAAGGTCATCCAGGGTGTTCTTTAAAGTGCACAGGGTATGGTTCTCCCGCACACGGAGCCACGGCTTAACGTCCCATCCCACGGACGGCGGCCTTTCCAAGCCCATCGGTGTCCCCTACTGACCATGGGCAAGGCGGGGAATTTTGCAGAGATAAATCTCAACGCTGACCCAACTGGGACTCGAACCTGGGAACTACAGATTACGAGCCTGGCGCGCTACCGACTGAACCACCCCCGCCCCTCATTTAATGGGATAATGTGACTGAGGATATATCATAGATCTTGCGCACGTTAAAGAACACGCTAGATAACCTTGACGGGAGGTTACCATTTGTCTCCCAACAGCCGTTCCAGTGGGTCCTCTTCCCCAACCTTCTCTGAGTCTTCGGGGTCCTTGTGACCTGGCCATTTAACCCATTGTGTGCAAAAAAGTGCCGCTCAGAGGTAAAGCAAGCTGACCCAGTTGGGTTGTTTCACCTCTGAGCGGCACTTTTTTTGCACACCGTGAGCTAAATGGTCAGGTCACATGGACCCCGAAGGCTCAGAGAAGGTTGGGGGAGGGGACCCACTGGAACAGCTGTTGGGAGACAGATGGTAGCCTCCCGTCAAGGCCATTCACCGTGTTCTTTAACGTGCACAGGGTACGCTCTCCCACACACGGAGCCACGGCTTAACGTCCCATCCGACGGACGGCGGCCTTTAGAAGCCCATCGGTGTCCCCTACTGACCGTGGGCAGGGCGGGGAATTTTGCGGAGTTAAATCTCAACGCTGACCCAGCTGTGACTCGAACCTGGGAACTACAGATTACGAGCCTGGCGCGCTACCGACTGAGCCACCCCCGCCCCACTGACCCAAGTCTAGCTAGCGTCTCCTGATTCGCAGTGTATAAAACTCTGGATGAACAGGTCTCTTCAGCTCCTAAAAAACTCATTACATGAAACTTAACCAAAATAACCGCTGTTGCCTTGGACTTTCTCGGAGTCTTTGCGCATTGTTCTGGTCTCGTTTTAAATCATTTTAACACACCCACGAGAAGAAAAAAGAGAAGGGAAAATGAGCCAGAAAAGAAAATGGAAAGAAAAAAGTTCAAAAGGTTAACTACTTTCTGTTCTCCCCCTTTCTTAATAGACATTCTCTTCCTAGTTCGCTTGGTTTGTTTCAAAATCTTCTTTCTTCTTCTGAGCGCGAAAAGTTTCGCGCCATTGGGCACACAGCAGCATGCCTACCGAATGTGGAAACTCCCTTTCACGTAAGGGCACGGTCAGACACGTGCGGCTTGAGAGTTATTAGCGTTTGCGAACTTTCTGCCGCCTTGCAACAAATCCATTACGAGCAGCAGAAATGGTCTCGCTGAAAATTGGAGCGTGTGCAGTGTAGCGAAAACTATTTAGAACAATGGAGATGGCTTTACAGAAAACTGGAACGTGCGTGTGCAAACGGACCTCGCAATAACTTGGAGCGTGTGCAAACGGACCTCGCAACAATCTGGAGCGTGTGCAAACGGACCTCGCAACAATCTGGAGCGTGTGTAACGAACCTCGCAACAATCTGGAGCGTGTGCAAACGGACTCGCAACAATCTGGAGCGTGTGCAAACGGACTCGCAACAATCTGGAGCGTGTGCAAACGGACCTCGCAACAATCTGGAGCGTGTGTAACGAACCTCGCAACAATCTGGAGCGTGTGCAAACGGACTCGCAACAATCTGGAACGTGTGCAAAGGACCTCGCAACAATCTGGCGTGTGCGTAACGGACCTCGCAACAACCTGGAGCGTGTGCAAACAGACCTCGCAACAACCTGGAGCATGTGCAAACGGACCTCGCAACAACCTGGAGCGTGTGCAAACGGACCTCGCAACAATCTGGAGCGTGTGCAAACTGACCTCACAACAATCTGGAGCGTGTGCAACGGACCTCGCAACAGTCTGGAGCGTGTGCAACGGACCTCGCAACAATCTGGAGTGTATGCAGTGGATCAGAAATACGATTTTCAACAACGGAGACGGCCTTAGAAAAAACTGGAGCGTGTGTAGCCGAGCAAAAACAATCACCAACAACGCCGGTGGCCTCACAACAATCTGGAGCGTGTGCAATAAAACAAAAACCATTTCCAAAAGCAGCGGCTAATTCCATTGTTCGTAACGGGTTTCAGTTTTAAGACGCCGCAAAGTTCGCAAACGTTGATAACGCTGTAATCGCTTTTACGTATGCTTCACTCTGAGCGGGTTTGCGGGGCAGGGTGGGCAGAAAACTAGCCTTTCTTCCCTCCCATGCAAGTGACCCCCGCCCTCACAATTACGTCGGCTCTTGTACCGAGCGTTAATGGCTCCCTGGAGGGGAAAGTAGGGATTGAGGGGGAGGGGGGCTGACGGAGGGAGAGCGGGAGCATTTCCGGTAGGAAGCGAAATCGACTGTGGTGCCAGGACTCGCTACCTTGACACAAAGAGTCTAGCTTGAAGCAGAAGTCAACGCTCAGTGAGAACATTCAAGTTTTGATTTTTTTTTCAGCCGTAATCTGAATGGGAGAGAGTGGTTTAATCTTAGCGCACTTCTAGACTGACAGACACGTGTTCTCTTTCATCATTGGGATGTAGTAAGATGGGAAAACTTGTTTTGGATTCGTTGAATAACTTTATTTAGAGGATTTTTTGTCGACGTTATTTTTAATTTTTATTTTGTACTTCGTATCTATATTTAGTGATATTTCGCGTTTTTTTTTAAAAGATTTAAATTAAAAAAAAAAGACTGCTTGTTGTTTTATTTCTGAGAGGAACTTTTTTGCGTACATTGGGCTAAATGGCCAGGTCACACGGAACCCGAAGGCTCAGAGAAGGTTGGGGGAGGGGACCCATTGGAACAGCTGTTGGGAGACAGATGGTAGCCTCCCGTCAAGGCCATCCAGCGTGTTCTTTAACGTTGGGTTGTTTTACCTCTGAGCAGCACTTTTTTTGGGCTAAATGGCCAGGTCACAAGGACCCCAAAGGCTCAGAGAAGGTTGGGGGAGGGGACCCACTGGAACAGCTGTTGGGAGACAGATGGTAGCCTTCCGTCAAGGCCATCCAGCGTGTTCTTTAACGTTGGGTTGTTTTACCTCTGAGCGGCACTTTTTTTGGGCTAAATGGCCAGGTCACAAGGACCCCAAAGGCTCAGAGAAGGTTGGGGGAGGGGACCCACTAGAACAGCTGTTGGGAGACAGATGGTAGCCTCCCGTCAAGGCCATCCAGCCTGTTTTTTAACGTTGGTTTGTTTTACCTCTGAGCGGCACTTTTTTGCACATCATGGGCTAAATGGTCAGGTCACATGGACCCCAAAGACTCAGAGAAGGTTGCGGGAGGGGATCCACTGGAACGGCTGTTGGGAGACAGATGGTAGCCTCCCGTCAAGGCCATCCAGCGTGTTCCTTAAAGTGCACAGAATATGGGTCTCCCGCACATGGGGCCACAGCTTAACGTCCCATCCGACGG
This sequence comes from Ryuthela nishihirai, assembly GCA_038380435.1. Taxonomy (NCBI): domain Eukaryota; kingdom Metazoa; phylum Arthropoda; class Arachnida; order Araneae; family Heptathelidae; genus Ryuthela; species Ryuthela nishihirai. The sequence continues at coordinate 45,684,745 of JAWZYU010000034.1, read as the reverse complement.
ACGGCGGCCTTTCGAAGCCCATCGGTGTCCCCATGGCCGAGTGGTTAGCGCGCTTGGCTACTGATCTAAGGGACCTGGGTTCGAGCCCCGGGTAAGGCATGGCTGTTTGTGTTCGTTTTCTGCTGAGGTCCTGCCATCCTCTCAGACCTTCTACTATGGCACATAAACTGACAGGCTCCTGTCAGACCTCTGTGGCAAGCAGCTGCTTGAGGGGGTATTTATTTTTTTTTATATAAGTCTCAACGCTTAATATAGTAAAAAACATTCATTAATTCTAATACAATACTACAATGAGTAAAAAAAATCAGTCTTACGACAATACTTCAGGTGAAAGCAGTTTCCAACATTACTTACCAGTATCTTAGAAAGAAAAGCAGATGGAGGAGGAACAGGGAAGAACAAAATAAAGATGGTCTTTGGGCCTGAAACTCCATCGCTCGGGAGACTATTAGCATGACTGTTGAGAAGCCATTTAATGAAATGGACCAATATCTGACAACCAATAGGAGATAGAAGAGAGCTTTGGACATTCTGACGCTCGAGGGCTTTTTCAGTGACAACTTTGCAGTCGGTGGAAACGGAGGAGGCGAGGGAAGGTGAAGGAGCGATCCTCAGAGTAAGTGGTCTCCGAGGAGGTATTGGCTTCGGAGTAAAAGTCACAGCAACTTTTTTTTTGCTTTATACTTTTTCTTACACGGAAAAGAGTGCTTAGTAAAGAAGGACTTTAAACAGTTTGATGGGTTGGGTTGTTTTACCTCTGAGCGGCACTTTTTTGCACATTATGGGCTAAATGGCCAGGTCACAAGGACCCCGAAGGCTCAGAGAAGGTTGGGGGAGGGGACCCACTGGAACAGCTGTTGGGAGACAGATGGTAGCCTGCCGTCAAGGCCATCCAGCGTGTTCTTTAACGTTGGGTTGTTTTACGTCTGAGCGGCAATTTTTGCACATTATGGGCTAAATGGCCAGGTCACAAGGACCCCGAAGGCTCAGAGAAGGTTGGGGGAGGGGACCCACTGGAACAGCTGTTGGGAGACAGATGGTAGCCTCCCGTCAAGGCCATCCAGCGTGTTCTTTAACGTTGGGTTGTTTTACCTCTGAGCGGCAATTTTTGCACATTATGGGCTAAATGGCCAGGTCACATGGACCCCGAAGGCTCAGAGAAGGTTGGGGGAGGGGACCCACTGGAACAGCTGTTGGGAGACAGATGGTAGCCTCCCGTCAAGGCCATCCAGCGTGTTCTTTAACGTGCACAGGATATGGCTCTCCCGCACACGGGGCCACGGCTTAACATCCCATCCGACGGACGGCGGCCTTTCCAAGCCCATAGGTGTCCCCTACTGACCGTGGGCAGGGCGGGGAATTTTTGCGGAGATAAATCTCAACGCTGACCCAGCTGGGACTCGAACCTGGGAACTACAGATTACGAGCCTGGCGCGCTACCGACTGAGCCACCCCCGCCCCGCTGATACAACCGTGTATATGTTAATAGTAGCACAAAATGTCAAAAACTCAAGTTCGTTTTCGCATCCCTGAGTCAAAATACTGCTCGAGAAAAAACATTTATCTATTAAGCATTTCTCCATCGCCTCTAGAGAAGGAAGAGATTTGCGAACGGAACATTTAATCCTGACCCGGAAGTAAAGCAACAGGCTCATTTCCTGTGACTCATCCGAAGACGTCGATGACAACTAATTGGGACTCATTCTGCAGCCATTGGTTGTCAGTGGGAATTCTGCCTGCAACTCATAAATTTACTGAGTGGGTAAATATTTTCATTAAAGGCTCTGTAATGTTTACGTTAAGGGGCTCTTTTGGGAGAATCACATCCGAGGTAGTGCACACCATTCACGATGAATCACTGACAGGCAGCTTTCAAGTGCGGCACATTTGGGAGCTCAAGGGTGGATGATGACTTCTGTCTGCATCAAGTGGAATTTGTCACCGATTTTTATCATTAGGAAATTGCAGGTACAGTCGCTGAAAAAAATATCCGAGCAAAACTGACTATCCGAAAATTAAAATTAGTGATCTGGCAACCTTCGTGTCAGGTGATTACAGAATTAAGGAAAAATATCTGGAGCGTGTACAGCAACTGTACACGCTCCAGTTACCGTTCACAGCAAACTGGAGCGTGTGCAGTTACTGCACACGCTCCAGTTTGCTGTGAACGGTAACTGCACACGCTCAATATTTCTGTGAGTGGGCCCACACGATCCAGGTTTTTGTGAGCTCACACGATCCAATGTTCTGTGAACATTAACCTCAACCGCTCCAGTTTGCTGTGAACGGTAACTGCACACGCTCAATATTTCTGTGAGTGGGCCCACACGATCCAGGTTTTTGTGAGCTCACACGATCCAATGTTCTGTGAACATTAACCTCAACCGCTCCAGTTTGCTGTGAACGGTAACTGCACACGCTCAATATTTCTGTGAGTGGGCCCACACGATCCAGGTTTTTGTGAGCTCACACGATTCAATGTGCTGTGAACGGTAACTGCACACGCTCCATATTCATTGCATTATATATTCATAGGCATTATATATATTAAAAAAATCCGAACACTATGGTCGATTACAGAATTCAGACAAAATATCTGGCAGCGATTTTTTTTTTAGAAATTAGTGATCTGGCAACCTTCGTGTCACGTGAGTGACACGAAGGTTGCACAACGTTGCTGTTCCAGTGGGTCGTTGGGAAAGACACTGCCAGAGGTTCATTTCGCAACAAAGGTCTGTTTTCGAAAGGCAATTAGCATTCTCAATTTCACTCAAGAACTTCTTGTATTGAAATGTCAGCATCCCTTTTCACACTGAGGATATCTTGCTTTAAAAGGCCATCAAGATCCTCTTTGTCACTGAGGACATCTAGCTTTAAAAGGCCATCAAGATATTCTTTGTCACTGAGGACATCTATCTTTAAAAGGCCATCAATATCCTCTTTGTCACTGAGGACATCTAGCTTTAAAAGGCCATCAAGATCCTTTGTCACAGAGGATATCTGGCTTTAAAAGGCCATCAATGTATTCTTTGTCACTGAGGATATCTGACTTTAAAAGGCCATCAATATATTCTTTGTCACTGAGGATATCTGGCTTTAAAAAACCATCAATATCCTCTTTGTCACTGAGGACATCTAGCTTCAAAAGGCCATCAAGATCCTTTGTCACAGAGGATATCTGGCTTTAAAAGGCCATCAATATCTTCTTTGTCACTGAGGATATCTGGCTTTAAAAGGTCATCAAATATATTCTTTGTCACTGAGGATATCTGGCTTTAAAAGGCCATCAAATATATTCTTTGTCACTGAGGATATCTGGCTTTAAAAGGCCATCAATATATTCTTTTTTACTAAGGACATCTAGCTTTAAAAGGCCATCAATATCCTCTTTGTCACTGAGGACATCTAGCTTTAAAAGGCCATCAAGATCCTTTGTCACAGAGGATATCTGGCTTTAAAAGGCCATCAATGTATTCTTTGTCACTGAGGATATCTGGCTTTAAAAGACCATCAAATATATTCTTTGTCACTGAGGATATCTGACTTTAAAAGGCCATCAATATATTCTTTGTCACTGAGGATATCTGGCTTTAAAAAACCATCAATATCCTCTTTGTCACTGAGGACATCTAGCTTCAAAAGACCATCAAGATCCTTTGTCACAGAGGATATCTGGCTTTAAAAGGCCATCAATATATTCTTTGTCACTGAGGATACCTGGCTTTAAAAGGCCATCAAATATATTCTTTGTCACTGAGGATATCTGGCTTTAAAAGGCCATCAATATATTCTTTGTCACTGAGGATATGTGGCTTTAAAAGGCCATCAAATATATTCTTTGTCACTGAGGATATCTGGCTTTAAAAGGCCATCAAGATCCTTTGTCACAGAGGATATCTGGCTTTAAAAGGCCATCAATGTATTCTTTGTCACTGAGGACATCTAGCTTCAAAAGGCCATCAATATCCTCTTTGTCACTGAGGATATCTGGCTTTAAAAGGCCATCAATATCCTCTGTGACTGAGGACATCTAGCTTTAAAAGGCCATCGATATCCTCTTTGTCACAGAGGACATCTAGCTTTAAAAGGCCATCAATATATTCTTTGTCACTAAGGACATCTAGGTTTAAAAGGCCATCAAGATCCTCTTTGTCACTGAGAATATCTGGCTTTAAAAGGCCATCAATATCCTCTGTGACTGAGGACATCTATCTTTAAAAGGCCATCGATATCCTCTTTGTCACTGAGGACATCCTGCTTTAAAAGGCCATCAATATCCTCTTTGTCACTGAGGACATCTATCTTTAAAAGGCCATCAATATCCTCTTTGTCACTGAGGATATCTGGCTTTAAAAGGCCATCAATATATTCTTTGTCACTGAGGATATCTTTCTTTAAAAGGCCATCAATATATTCTTTGTCACTGAGGATATCTGGTTTTAAAAGCTCATCAAATATATTCTTTGTCACTGATTATATCTGGCTTTAAAAGGCCATCAATATATTCTTTGTCACTGAGGATATCTGGCTTTAAAAGGCCATCAAATATATTCTTTGTCACTGAGGATATCTGGCTTTAAAAGGCCATCAATATATTCTTTTTCACTGAGGATATCTGGCTTTAAAAAACCATCAATATCCTCTTTGTCACTGAGGATATCTGGCTTTAAAAGGCCATCAATATCCTCTTTGTCACTGAGGATATTTGACTTTAAAAGGCCATCAGTATCCTCTTTGTCACTGAGGACATCTAGCTTCAAAAGGCCATCAATATCCTCTTTGTCACTGAGGATATCTGGCTTTAAAAGGCCATCAATATATTCTTTGTCACTGAGGATATCTGGCTTTAAAAAACCATCAATATCCTCTTTGTCACTGAGGACATCTAGCTTCAAAAGGCCATCAATATCCTCTTTGTCCCTGAGGATATCTGGCTTTAAAAGGCCATCAATATCCTCTTTGTCACTGAGGATATCTGGCTTTAAAAGGCCATCAAATATATTCTTTGTCACTGAGGATATCTGGCTTTAAAAGGCCATCAATATATTCTTTGTCAATGAGGATATCTTTCTTTAAAAAGCCATCAATATATTCTTTGTCACTGAGGATATCTGGCTTTAAAAGCTCATCAAATATATTCTTTGTCACTGATTATATCTGGCTTTAAAAGGCCATCAAATATATTCTTTGTCACTGAGGATATCTGGCTTTAAAAGGCCATCAAATATATTCTTTGTCACTGAGGATATCTGGCTTTAAAAGGCCATCAAATATATTCTTTGTCATTGAGGATATCTGGCTTTAAAAGGCCATCAAATATATTCTTTGTCACTGAGGATATCTGGCTTTAAAAGGCCATCAATATATTCTTTGTCACTGAGGATATCTGGCTTTAAAAAACCATCAATATCCTCTTTGTCACTGAGGACATCTAGCTTCAAAAGGCCATCAATATCCTCTTTGTCACTGAGGATATCTGGCTTTAAAAGGCCATCAATATCCTCTTTGTCACTGAGGATATTTGACTTTAAAAGGCCATCAGTATCCTCTTTGTCACTGAGGACATCTAGCTTCAAAAGGCCATCAATATCCTCTTTGTCACTGAGGATATCTGGCTTTAAAAGGCCATCAATATATTCTTTGTCACTGAGGATATCTGGCTTTAAAAAACCATCAATATCCTCTTTGTCACTGAGGACATCTAGCTTCAAAAGGCCATCAATATCCTCTTTGTCACTGAGGATATCTGGCTTTAAAAGGCCATCAATATCCTCTTTGTCACTGAGGATATCTGGCTTTAAAAGGCCATCAATATCCTCTTTGTCACTGAGGATATCTGGCTTTAAAAGGCCATCAATATATTCTTCGTCACTGAGGATATCTGGCTTTAAAAGGTCATCAAATATATTCTTTGTCACTGAGGATATCTGGCTTTAAAAGGCCATCAAATATATTCTTTGTCACTGAGGATATCTGGCTTTAAAAGGCCATCAATATCCTCTTTGTCACTGAGGACATCTATCTTTAAAAGGCCATCAATATCCTCTTTGTCACTGAGAACATGTCACGCCAGAGGTGAAAAAAAAAATTCATATTTTCCATATCAGCAGATGACGACAACTAGACTTAACATAAGAGCAGAGAAGCATTTAGGAAAAAAAGTTCTTCAATTTTCCTTTTAAACGCAACCCTCCCCCAAAAAACACCCTTGTGTCTGTAAAAAGAAAAAAAAAAAAATCAACGCTTAGTTTCCTTTAGATATTTCGGAAAGAAAGGAAAAAAGGTAAATATATTTTCTCCTTCTTCTTACGTCTTAAACTCAATTTACAAGAAACATCATTCATCAGACAAGTATTGATCGGAGATTCGAAAAGCTCGACTACCATTTACGGGACACAGAAGACACAAGAGGCATGAAGGGAAAAAAGGTAAAAAAATATATTTGAAAAGAATTCTTACGGTTTACTTTCTGGAGGAAAATAGCTAAGAGAAGAAAGGCACTTAGTGCAGAAGAATGGAACGATAAAAAAAAAAGGAGAGAAAGAGGGAAGAAAACAGAGTTTGACAGCTGATGTCTGGAGACCTGGAAACGGAGGCAAGTTTGATGTCAGTTTGAAAATTTATTATTATTTTTAACGTATGAGTTTATAGTCAAATTCCTTTTGCTCCTTCTTCTTCTCGATTGAAATCTTTTCTATCTCCGCTATTTTCCTTCTTATGAAAGAAGAAGCTCCAGGGAAATTTTTTCGCAAATACAAAAACAAAGAGCTCAGGGCAGAGTACAGTCGCTCAAAAAAGTATCCGAACACTATGGTTGATTATAGAATTCAGAAAAAATATCTGGAGCGTGTACAGCAACTGTACACGCTCCAGTTATCGTTCACAGCAAACTGGAGCGTGTGCAGTTACTGCACACGCTCCAGTTTGTTGTGAACGGTGACTGCACACGCTCAATATTTCCGTGAGTGAGCCCACACGATCTAGTATCAAAATAATATGACCACCTACAGTCGCTCAATGAAGTATCCGAACACTATGGTTGATTACAGAATTCAGGAAAAATATCTGGAGCGTGTACAGCAACTGTACACGCTCCAGTTATCGTTCACAGCAAACTGGAGCGTGTGCAGTTACTGCAGTTTGCTGTGAACGGTAACTGCACACGCTCAATATTTCCGTGAGTGAGCCCACACGATCTAGTATCAAAACAATATGACCACCTACAGTCGCTCAAAAAAGTATCCGAACACTGTGGTTGATTACAGAATTCAGGAAAAATATCTGGCAGCGATATTTTTTTTTTTAGAAATTAATGATCTGGCAACCTTAACCTTAACATTTCCTTCTGAACTCACCTTTTAGCCCATGGTGTGCAAAAACGTGCCGCTCATAGGTAAAACAACCCAACCCATTTTTGGACCATTGTTTAGGTAGGCGTAATATATTGGATTGTTTTGCTGAAATTGTTTTACAGCAATATTTTTGCCCAGAATGTGCTAGAGGTCATAGGTCACAAGCCTGTCGATGCAACCTTTCGAAAGGTGACTACAACATAATGGAGAATACCTCCACTAAGAAACAGTTTGGATTTGGAAGTGAAACCATCGGTTGCTTGGGTTGGGTTGGGTTGTTTTACCTCTGAGCGGCACTTTTTTGCACACCATGGGCTAAATGGCCAGGTCACATGGACCCCGAAGGCTCAGAGAAGGTTGGGGGAGGGGACCCACTGGAACAGCTCTTGGGAGACAGATGGTAGCCTCCCGTCAAGGCCATCCAGCGTGTTCTTTAACGTGCACAGGGTATGGCTCTCCCGCACACGGGGCCACGGCTTAACGTCCCATCCGACGGACGGCGGTCTTTCCAAGCCCATCGGTGTCCCCTATTGACCGTGGGCAGGGCGGGGAATTTAGCGGAGATAAATCTCAACGCTGACCCAGCTGGGACTCGAACCTGGGAACTACAGATTACGAGCCTGGCGCGCTACCGACTGAGCCAACCCCACCCCTACCATCGGTTGCAAACTCGACTAATAATGGCATAAAAATCCAAGCTAATAATGGCTAAATGGCCAGGTCACAAGGTCCCCGAAGGCTCAGAAAGGTTGGGGGAGGGGACCCACTGGAACAGCTGTTGGGAGACAGATGGTAGTCTCCTGTCAAGGCCATCCAGCGTGTTCTTTAACGTTGGGTTGTTTTACCTCTGAGTGGCACTTTTTTGCACACCATGAGCTAAATGGCCAGGTCACAAGGACCCCGAAGGCTCAGAAAGGTTGGGGGAGGGGACCCACTGGAACAGCTGTTGGGAGACAGATGGAGCCTCCCGTGAAGGCCATCTAGCGTGTTCTTTAACGTTGGGTTGTTTTACCTCTGAGTGGCACTTTTTTGCACACCATGAGCTAAATGGCCAGGTCACAAGGACCCCGAAGGCTCAGAGAAGGTTGGGGGAGGGAACCCACTGGAACAGCTGTTGGGAGACAGATGGTAGCCTCCCGTCAAGGCCATCCAGCGTGTTCTTTAACGTTGGGTTGTTTTACCTCTGAGCGGCACTTTTTTTGCACACCATGGGCTAAATGGCCAGGTCACATGGACCCCGAAGACTCACAGAAGGTTGGGGGAGGGAACCCACTGGAACAGCTGTTGGGAAACAAATGGTAGCCTCACGTCAAGGCCATCCAGCGTGTTCTTTAACGTGCACAGAGTATGGCTCTTCCGCACACAAGGCCACGGCTTAGCGTCCCATCCGATGGACGGCGGCCTTTCCAAGCCCATCGGTGTCCCATCCTGACCTTGGGCAGGGTGAGGATTTTTGCGGAGATAAAAAAGGAGCAAATTTCTATTCTCTTATCAAAACGGATTATTTATCAGATTAAGCGAGTCATTATCAGATGCAAATTTCTGCCTTACTGACTTAAAAAAAAAAACAATCACGCAAAATATTGAAATTGGGCCATGTTCGCCTGTTCTTTTTTGAAGCAACTATTGGATCATTTGAGGCGCAAACAAACTTGGGAGAGAGGGTATGTGCGCTAAACCTCCATCTTCCTTTACGACTTAATCCTCCTACAGAAAAAGAAAATAAAGCAATTATCGCGATCATCATTTTTAAAACGAAAGAAAATTATTCTACGGTAAACGAACGACTACCGTACTTCTCTTTCTATAAAAAAAAATAAGAATTGGTGCAGATAATCTGGAAATCTGGGTGATAAAAGCAGGTGACACGTCCTCCCATTCCGTCAGATGCTCCTCCTCCTCTTTCTGCTCCTCCTCTTCACTTCCTCTTTCTGTTTACCCTTCATTGCACGGTAACGAATTAATCCTCCTTTGTCACATCTTTACTACGAAACAGGGCACGAGACAAAAACAGCGCGACTGCCAATCGTCGTCTTTAGCCCAAGGGATTAGTGACGAAAGAGGATGGAGAGAAGGAGGATGGAGAGAGGCTGAGACGTCAGCCACTATCAAGGTCACCTGGGAGGCAGCAGAGTTAAGTGAGGAGATAGAAGAAGCAGAGTCAGGCGATATTCTAGGCAATTAAAGAATGCTCCTTATCTTTCGGTAGCAGGTATCTCTCCTGAAAAAAGAAATGGCTACACTAACATGTCTTTGTCTGACTTTCACCTATTGTTTTTGTTATGTGGGTCTGTTTTTTTTTTTGTTTTGTTTCTCGTTCTGTTTTATCGTGCTTATTTCGGATATCCGTTAACGCTATTTACTTGTTTACACCGTGGCAGTGATTGGTTTTATCATTAGCTTAACAGACATTTAATGTTCGTAAGTTTGAGTGTTTGGTAGCGAGAATTCAGAAATTTATCTCAGCAATCTCTTCGATGAGGAAGCTGGATGAAATGTTAAGTTGTGGGAACGTGTGAAAGAAATTGGGGTTGGAGAGTTTTTACTCTAAGCAGCGGCATTTTGCACACAATGGGCCAAATGGCCAGGTCTCAAGGACCCAACAGTCTTGGGTTGGGTTGTTTTACCTCTGAGCGGCACTTTTTTTGCACACCATGGGCTAAATGGCCAGGTCACAAGGACCCCGAAGGCTCAGAGAAGGTTGGGGAAGGGGACCCACTGGAACAGCTGTTGGGAGACAGATGGTGGCCTCCCGTCAAGGCCATCCAGCGTGTTCTTTAACGTTGGGTTGTGTTACCTCTGAGCGACACTTTTTTGCACACCATGGGCTAAATGGCCAGGTCACAAGGACCCCTAAGGCTAAGAGAAGGTTGGGGGAGGGGACCCACTGGAACAGCTGTAGGGAGACAAATGGTGGCCTCCCGTCAAGGCCATCCAGCGTGTTCTTTAACGTTGGGTTGTGTTACCTCTGAGCGACACTTTTTTGCACACCATGGGCCAAATGGCCAGGTCTCAAGGACCCAACAGTCTTAGGTTGGGTTGTTTTACCTCTGAACGGCACTTTTTTTGCACACCATGGGCTAAATGGCCAGGTCACAAGGACCCCGAAGGCTCAGAGAAGGTTGGGGAAGCGGATCCACTGGAACAGCCTTAGGGGGACAGATAGCAGCCCCCCGTCAAGGCCATCCAGAGTCTTCTTTAATGTGCGTAAGGTATAGCTTGGGGTCACAAGGACCCCGAAAGTTCAGAGAAGGTTGGGGGAGGGGACCCACTGGAACAGCTGTTGGGAGACAGATGGTAGCCTCCCGTCAAGGCCATCCAGCGTGTTCTTTAACGTGCACAGGGTATGGCTCTCCCACACACAGTGCCACGGCTTAACGTCCTATCCGACGGACGGCGGCCGTTCCAAGCCCATCGGTGTCTCCTCTGAACGTGGGAAGGGCGGGGAATTTTTCAGAAATTAATCTCAACGCTGACCCAGCTGGGACTCGACCCTGGGAACTACAGATTACGAGCCTGGCGCGCTACCGACTGGCGCACCCTCGCCCCCTAATTCTTCCAGTACCTTTAATTAAAGAAAAAGTGCATTAACGCAGGCATACAACAAAGTCTGCTGTTAAATGCCCCAGCAGTAATTTTTCCTTAACTCCTAAAGGAATTTATTTGAAAATCGAAATTTAGAGATTTGCGTCAGATATTTAATTTATTTCCAGTGACAGTTTTCCGACAAAATATAATTTAAATATTGTAAATTTGGATTTTCACTCAAATGACATGGAATTATCTCAATACGTTTTGGGGCGGGGGTGGCTCAGTGGTAGCGCGCCAGGCTCGTAATCTGCAGTTCCCAGGATCGAGTCCCAGAAAATTTCCAGGTCGAGCCCCCCAGAAAAACACACCTCAACGCAAACTTCCCCGCCCTGCCCACGGTCAGTAGGGGACACCTATGGGCTGGAAAAGGCCGCCGTCCATCAAATGGGACGTTAACCCGTGACCCCGTGTCCGGGAGAGCCTTACCCTGTACACGTTAAAGAACACGCTGAATGGCCTTGGCGGGAGGCTACCATCTGTCTCCCAACAGCTGTTCCAGTGGGTCTCCTCCCCCAATCTTCTCTGAGCCTTTGGGGTCCTTGTGACCTGGACATTTAGCCCAAAAAAAAGGCCCGCTAAGAGGTAAAACAACCCAACGTCAAAGAACACGCTGGATGGCCATCTGTCTCCCAAACAGCTGTTTCAGTGGGTCCCCTCCCCCAAACTTCTCTGAGCCTTCGGGATCCTTATGACCTGCCCATTTAACCCATGGTGTACAAAAAAGTATCGCTCAGAGGTAAAACAACCCAACGTTAAAGAACACGCTGGATGGCCTTGACGGGTGGCTACCATCTGTCTCCCAACAGCTGTTCCAGTGGGTCCCCTCTCCCAACCTTCTCTGAACCTTCGGGGTCCTTGTGACCTGCCCATTTAACCCATGGTGTGGAAAAAAGTGTCGTTCAGAGGTAAAACAACCCAACGTTAAAGAACACGCTGGATGGCCATCTGTCTCCGAAACAGCTGTTTCAGTGGGTCCCCTCCCCCAAACTTCTCTGAGCCTTCGGGATCCTTGTGACCTGCCCATTTAACCCATGGTGTACAAAAAAGTGTCGCTCAGAGGTAAAACAACCCAACGTTAAAGAACACGCTGGATGGCCTTGACGGGTGGCTACCATCTGTCTCCCAACAGCTGTTCCAGTGGGTCCCCTCTCCCAACCTTCTCTGAACCTTCGGGGTCCTTGTGACCTGGCCATTTAGCCCATGGTGTGCAAAAAAGTGTCGCTCAGAGGTAAAACAACCTAACAACCCCACTCAATACGTTTTGGTTAATACGATTTATTTGCATAAATAAATCATTTAGTCTCCTGGCACACGATACAAAGCAAGACGAACAAGAGATAAAACCAACTTTCCTTTTCCAATTCCTCTTTTAAAAACGCCCAGAACGATACTCTACATAAAGAGCCTGCCACATTCCACATTTGTAGTAACAGAAGCAAATGTTCAGCGGCGATTTAGCATACGAAGCAAGGATTGGCAGCAGCAGCATCAGCAACGGCGGCGGGATGTGTGCTGCTGGCACCGAGCGCTACGGCCAGCAGGCGGGCTGGCAGGACACAGATTGAGGGTGTGTTAGCGCTTCCTTGACATTGACGGACGGGACTGCAGTTACGGCTAATCAGAGAAATGGATTTAGAATGGTTAGGAAATGTTGCGAACTCGCACGTGGCCATAACTCATAACTGCTCTCAGCCGAGCATCAAAAACGGAATGGAGTCGATGACAGTTCAGATTGTGGGGATGGAAATTCTTCGTCTCGATTTGCGTACTGACGAACGGGTGCCTTGTGGGAGTTTGTAAAATGCTGTGTGCGTTTTCAAGAGGGTTTTTCTTTTGTGTTTTGATGTTGAGTTGATGTTGAGTTTCTTTTGTGTTTTGATGTTGAGGAATTTTGTAAATGGTTGTAGAAAAAAAAGAAAGATTTTATTTGAATGTTATCTGAAAGGTTGAAGACGCCTTTTAAGATGGAGTTTGAATTTAATGTTTTTAATACGAATGGAAGCTTTCGAAGGAAGATTTGTACGTAAAGAAGGGGGCGGGGGCGCGTCAGAAGGATAAGACAAATATAAAATAAAGATAATTCAAAGAAATACAAGGACAGTCAGTCGGTAGCGCGCCAGGCTCGTAATTTGTAGTTCCCCGGTTCGAGTCCCAACTGGGTCAGCGTTGAGATTTATCTCCGCAAAACTCCCCGCCCTACCCACGGTCAGTAAGGGACACCGATGGACTTGGAAAGGCCGCCGTCTGTCGGATGGGACGTTAAGCCGTGGCCTCGTGTATGGGAGAGCCATACCCTGTGCACGTTAAAGAACACGCTGGATGGCCTTGACAGGAGGCTACCATCTGTCTGTCAACGGCTCTTCCAGTGGGTCCCCTTCCCCAACCTTCTCTGAGCCTTCGGGGTCCTTGTGACCTGGCCACTTAAGCCCATGGTGTGCAAAAAAGTGCCGCTCAGAGGTAAAACAACCCAACGTTAAAGAACACGATGGATGAACACGCTCGATCACGAGAGAAGAGGATTAGATGCAAAGAAGGATAAGACAAATGTAAAATAAAGATAATTCAAAGAAATACAAGGATAAGATCAGATTAGAGAAGAAGATTAGATGCAAAGAAGGATAAGACAAATGTAAAATAAAGATTACTTCAAAGAAATACAAGGATAAGATCAGGAGAGAAAAAGATTAGATGCAAAGAAGGATAGGACAAATGTAAAATAAAGATAATTCAAAGAAATAGAAGGATAAGACCAGGAAAGAAGAAGATTAGACGCAAAGGAGGATAAGACAAATGTAAAATAAAGATAATTCAAAGAAATAGAAGGATAAGATCAGGAAAGAAGAAGATTAGATGCAAAGAAGGATAAGACAAATGTAAAATAAAGATAATTCAAAGAAATAGAAGGATAAGATCAGGAGAGAAGAAGATTAGATGCAAAGAAGGATAAGACAAATGTATAATAAAGATAACTTCAAAGAAATAGAAGGATAAGATCAGGAGAGAAGAAGATTAGATGCAAAGAAGGATAAGACAAATATATAATAAAGATAACTTCAAAGAAATACAAGGATAAGATCAGGAGAGAAAAAGATTAGATGCAAAGAAGGATAAGACAAATGTATAATAAAGATAATTTCAAAGAAATAGAAGGATAAGATAAGGAGAGAAGAAATTAGAAGCAAAGCAGGATAAGACAAGTATAAAATAAAGATAATTCAAAGAAATGCAAGGATAAGATCAGGAGAGAAAAAGATTAGATGCAAAGAAGGATAAGACAAATGTATAATAAAGATAATTCAAAGAAATACAAGGATAAGATCAGGAGAGAAGAAATTAGAAGCAAAGGAGGATAAGACAAGTATAAAATAAAGATAATTCAAAGAAATAGAAGGATAAGATCAGAAGAGAAGAAGATTAGATGCAAAGAAGGATAAGACAAATATATAATAAAGATAACTTCAAAGAAATACAAGGATAAGATCAGGAGAGAAAAAGATTAGATGCAAAGAAGGATAAGACAAATGTATAATAAAGATAACTTCAAAGAAATAGAAGGATAAGATAAGGAGAGAAGAAATTAGAAGCAAAGCAGGATAAGACAAGTATAAAATAAAGATAATTCAAAGAAATAGAAGGATAAGATCAGAAGAGAAGAAGATTAGATGCAAAGAAGGATAAGACAAATATATAATAAAGATAACTTCAAAGAAATACAAGGATAAGATCAGGAGAGAAAAAGATTAGATGCAAAGAAGGATAAGACAAATGTATAATAAAGATAATTCAAACAAATACAAGGATAAGATCAGGAGAGAAGAAAATTAGACGCAAAGGAGGATAAGACAAGTATAAAATAAAGATAATTCAAAGAAATAGAAGGATAAGATCAGAAGAGAAGAAGATTAGATGCAAAGAAGGATAAGACAAATGTAAAATTAAAAAACTTCAAAAAAATACAAGGATAAGATCAGGAGAGAAGAAAATTAGACGCAAAGGAGGATAAGACAAGTATAAAATAAAGATAATTCAAAGAAATAGAAGGATAAGATCAGAAGAGAAGAAGATTAGATGCAAAGAAGGATAAGACAAATATATAATAAAGATAACTTCAAAGAAATACAAGGATAAGATCAGGAGAGAAAAAGATTAGATGCAAAGAAGGATAAGACAAATGTATAATAAAGATAATTCAAAGAAATACAAGGATAAGATCAGGAGAGAAGAAAATTAGACGCATAGGAGGATAAGACAAGTATAAAATAAAGATAATTCAAAGAAATAGAAGGATAAGATCAGAAGAGAAGAAGATTAGATGCAAAGAAGGATAAGACAAATGTAAAATTAAAAAACTTCAAAAAAATACAAGGATAAGATCAGTAGAAGATTAGATGAAAAGGAGACAAATGAAAATTAAAGATAACTTCAACGAAATTCAAGGATAAAAGAAAGACAGAAAAGAATACAGTGGTCTTTAAATTCCTGTTATATTTCTATAGCTCATAGCAAATAAGTAGAGAAAGCTTTTCTGGCTATTGTGATAAAGTCCGACAAATTTGGTGTAAAGTGTTGTTAAGGTTTGGATTTCCCGCAAAGAAGAGAGAGCGTACGTTTCATTTTTTGAATACAGAGAACTTGATGACGAATGAATCTGTTTATGAAGAATGCGGATAGTACAAAAGATGTGGAAACTGCCAAAGCATGGGGGGGGGGGGGGCTCAGTCGGTAGCGCGCCAGGCTCGTAATCTGTAGTTACCAGGTTCGAGTCCCAGCTGGGTCAGCGTTGAGATTTATCTCCGCAAAATTCCCCGCCCTGCCCACGGTCAGTAGGGGACACCGATGGGCTTGGAAAGGCCGCCGTCCGTCGAATGGGACATTAAGCCGTGGCTCCGTGTGCGGGAGAGTCATACCCTGAGCACGTTAAAGAACACGCTGGATGGCCTTGACGGGAGGCTACCATCTGTCTCCCAACAGCTGTTCCAGTGGGTCCCCTCCCCCAACTTTCTCTGAGCCTTCGGGGTCCTTGTGACCTGGCCATAGACAGCTGTCCCAGTGAGTCCCCTCCCACAACCTTCTCTGAGCATTCGGGGTCCTTGTGATCTGGCCGTTTAGCCCATGTTGTGCAGAAAAGTGCCGCCCAGAGGTAAAACAACCCAATATATTATGATATTATGATGATATGAGATATTATGTTAAAGAACACGCTGGATGGCCTTGACGGGAGGCTACCATCTGTCTCCCAACAGCTGTTCCAGTGGGTCCCTCCCCCCAACTTTCTCTGTGCCTTCCGGATCCTTGTGACCTGGCGATTTAGCCCATGGTGTGCAAAAAAGTGCCGCTCAGAGGTAAAACAACCGAACGTTAAAGAACACGCTGGATGGCCTTGATGGAAGGCTACCATCTGTCTCCCAACAGATGTTCCAGTGGGTCTTCTCCCCCAACCTTCTCTGAGCCTTCGGGGTCTATGTGACCTGGCCATTTACCCCATGGTGTGCAAAAAAGTGCCGCTCAGAGGTAAAACAACCCAACCAAAGCATGGGATATGTATTCTTGAAGGCCTTAGTCATATTCTGAAAGAACTTGACTGCCTGCCAGGTGATTTTTTTTGTATATGTATGTGTGGCCTTAAATATACGAGTGTCGGTTTGGCGTCGACTGTTTGAGGGAAGAAATTGAGCAGCAGCTGTGAGATTTCAACGGATAAGATATTTTTGGTTCATAAATAGATGGATTTCAGAAAAAAATTTCCTTTCTGATATCTCATTGGTTGAATCGAGGTATGCTTAGAAAATGTTGGTTGTTTTGAAAAATAAATTTAACAGTTTCATGTTTATCGTTGGGTTGTTTTACCTCTGAGCTGCTTTTTTTTTGACATAATGGGCTAAATGACCAGGTCACAAGTACCCAAAGCGTTCAGAGATGTTTGAGGGAAGAGTTGAATTGTTTTACCTCTGAGCAGCACTTTTTCGCACACCATGGGCTAAATGGCCAGGTCACATGGACCCCGAAGGCTCAGAGAAGGTTGGAGGAGGAGACCCACTGGAACAGCTGTTGGGAGACAGATGGTAGCCTCCCGTCAAGGCCATCCAGCGTGTTCTTTAACGTTGGCCATTTAGCCCATTGTATGCAAAAAAAGTGCCGCTCAGAGGTAAAACAACCCAATGTTAAAGAACACGCTGGATGGCCTTGACGGGAGGCTACCATCAGTCTTCCAACAGCTCTTCCAGTGGCTGTTCCAGTGGCTGTTCCAGTAGCTGTTCCAGTGGCTGTTCCAACAGCTCTTCCAGTGTGTTCCCCTCCCCCAACCTTCTCTGAGCTTTCGAGGTCCTTGTGACCTGGCCATTTAGTCCATGGTGTGCAAAAACGTGCCGCTCAGAGGAAAAACAATCCAACGTTGAAGAACACGCTGGATGGCCTTGACGGGAGGCTACCATCTGTGTCCCAACAGCTGTTCCAGTGGGTCGTCTCCCCCAACCATCTCTGAGCCTTCGGCGTCTTGTGACCTGGCCATTCAGCCCATTGTATGCAAAAAAGTGCCGCTCAGAGGTAAAACAACCGAAAGAACCACTATAACCTCCCATCCGCTAAATCTTGAACCATTGAAATATCCGTCCTTGCAATATTCCAATCGTCGTAGTGAACCATTTCACCACGGGGAAGATCCCTTCACTCAAAAATCATGGTTGCATCCTTGCACAAGCCTCTCAATTCCATTTTTTCCAAATGATGACTTCCCAACTCATGAGTTAGAGAGCAGCATCAGCTGAGAGAAAGTGCATTCCACTGCTTCATATCTTTCTGCAGCTGCTCCGAATCCCTGTCAAGACAAGAGTTGTGGGATCGCCACTCTGCCCACTAATTGTCCACCAAACTGAGGTCATGGTCACCTGCCATAATTATTGCAGCTGTCGGATCTCCTTTCATATCTCTTCAGAGAATGTCGGGGAAGGTGGAGAGACGTATCACTTGTTGTTCGTTTAGAAGTACAGTCGCTCGAAAAAGTATCCGAACACCATGGTTGATTATAAAATTCAGGAAAAATATCTGGCAACGATTTTTTTTTTTTTGAAATTAGTGATCTGGCAACCTCCAGAAAAAATATCCGACAACGATTTTTTTTTTTGGAAATTAGTGATCTGGCAACCTCCAGAAAAAATATCCGACAACGATTTTTTTTTTGGAAATTAGTGATCTGACAACCTTCAGGGAAAAAATATCCGGCAACGATTTTTTTTTAGAAATTAGTGATCTGGCAACCTCCAGAAAAAATATTCGACAACGATTTTTTTTTTTTTAGAAATTAGTGATCTGGCAACCTTCAGAAAAAATATTCGACAACGATTTTTTTTTTTAGAAATTAGTGATCTGGCAACCTTCAGGAAAAATATCCGGCAACGATTTTTTTTTTAGAAATTAGTGATCTGGCAACCTTCAGGAAAAATATCTGGCAACTATTTTTTTTTAGAAATTAGTGATCTGGCAACCTCCAGAAAAAATATCCGGCAACGATTTTTTTTTAGAAATTAGTGATCTGGCAGCCTTCAGAAAAAATATCTGGCAACGATTTTTTTGGAAATTAGTGATCTGGCAACCTCCAGAAAAAATATCTGGCAACGATTTTTTTGGAAATTAGTGATCTGGCAACCTCCAGAAAAAATATCCGGCAACGATTTTTTTGGAAATTAGTGATCTGACAACCTTCAGGAAAAAATATCCGGCAACGATTTTTTTTTTAGAAATTAGTGATCTGGCAACCTTAAGAAAAATATCTGGCAACGATTTTTTTTTTTGGAAATTAGTGACCTGACAACCTTCAGGGAAAAAATATCCGGCAACGATTTTTTTTAGAAATTAGTGATCTGGCAACCTTCTGAAAAAATATCCGGCAACGATTTTTTTTTTAGAAATTAGTGATCTGGCAACCTTAAGAAAAATATCTGGCAAAGATTTTTTTTTTTAGAAATTAGTGATCTGACAACCTTCAGGGAAAAAATATCCGGCAACGATTTCTTTTTAGAAATTAGTAATCTGGCAACCTTCTGAAAAAATATCCGGCAACGATTTTTTTTTTAGAAATTAGTGATCTGGCAACCTTAAGAAAAATATCTGGCAACGATTTTTTTTTTTGGAAATTAGTGATCTGACAACCTTCAGGGAAAAAATATCCGGCAACGATTTTTTTTAGAAATTAGTGATCTGGCAACCTTCTGAAAAAATATCCGGCAACGATTTTTTTTTTAGAAATTAGTGATCTGGCAACCTTAAGAAAAATATCTGGCAAAGATTTTTTTTTTTAGAAATTAGTGATCTGACAACCTTCAGGGAAAAAATATCCGGCAACGATTTCTTTTTAGAAATTAGTAATCTGGCAACCTTCTGAAAAAATATCCGGCAACGATTTTTTTTTTAGAAATTAGTGATCTGACAACCTTCAGAAAAAATATCTGGTAACAATTTTTTTTTCAGAAATTAATGATCTGGCTACCTTCAGAAAACATTTCTTGGCAACGATTTTTTTTTGAAATTAGTTATCTGGCAACATTCAGAAAAAATATCTCCAGCGATTGTTTTCGAAATTAGGGATCTGGTAACGATTGTTTTTTAGAAATTACTGATCTGGCAACCTTCAGGAAAAATATCCGGCAACGATTTTTTTTTTAGAAATTAGTGATCTGGCAAACTTCAGAAAAAAATATCCGGCAACGATTTTTCTTTTAGAAATTAGTGATCTGGCAACCTTCAGAAATAAATATCTGGCAACAATTTTTTTAGAAATTAGTGATCTGGCAACCTTCGTTTGCGTACACGAAGAGATCATTTTTTCTGAAGGTTGCCAGATCACTAATTTCTAAAAAAAATCGTTGCCAGATATCTTTTCTGAATTCTGTTATCGACCATAGTGTTCGAATACCCTCTTGAACACTGTAGGTGTTCAAGAGGGAGAGAAATGGCCTTTTTTTTTTCTAGAAAAAGTTTATTGAGGGTACTTTTTTGAGCGACTGTACTTTACAAAGCAACGGGAGATTCCTGCAATCCACCAAATGCTCGAGTATCAAGCACACGTGACACACACGACCACATACAGTCGCTGAAAAAAGTATCCGAACGCTACGGTTGATTACAGAATTCAGAAAAAATATATGGCAACGAATTTTTTTTAGAAATTAGTGACTGGCAACCTTCGTGTCACGTGATTACAGATTTCAGGAAAAATATCTGGAGCGTGTACAGCAACTGTACACGCTCCAGTAACCGTTCACAGCAAACTGGAGCGTGTGCAATTACTGCACACGCTCCAGTTTGCTCTGAACGGTAACTGCACACGCTCAATATTTCCGTGAGTGAGCCAACACAATCTAGTATCATAATAATATGACCACCTACAGTCGCTCAAAAAAGTATCCGAACACTCTGTTTGATTACAAAATTCAGAAAAAATATCTGGCAACGATTTTTTTTTTAGAAATTAGTGATCTGGCAATCTTCGTGTCATGTGCCAAAGGAAGGAAATTAGTGATCTGGCAACCTTCGTGTCACGTGACACGAAGATGCCAGATCAGTAATTTCTAAAGAAAAAAAAAACGTTGCCAAAATTTTTTTTCTGAATTCTGTAATCAGCCATAGTGTTCGGATACTTTTTTGAGCGACTGTAGGTGGTCATATTATTTTGATACTAGATCGTGTGGGCTCACTCACGGAAATATTGAGCGTGTGCAGTTACCGTTCACAGCAAACTGGAGCGTGTGCAGTTACTGCACACGCTCCAGTTTGCTGTGAACGGTAACTGGAGCGTGTACAGTTGCTGTACACGCTCCAGATATTTTTCCTGAATTCTGTAATCATGTGAGACGAAGGTTGCCAGATCACTAATTTCTAAAAAAAATCGTTGCCAGATATTTTTTCCTGAATTCTGTAATCAACCATGGCGTTCGGATACTTTTTTGAGCGACTGTAGGTGGTCATATTATTTTGATACTAGATCGTGTGGGCTCACTCACGGAAATATTGAGCGTGTGCAGTTACCGTTCACAGCAAACTGGAGCGTGTGCAGTAACTGCACACGCTCCAGTTTGCTGTACACGCTCCAGGTATTTTTCCTGAATTCTGTAATCACGTGACACGAAGGTTGCGAGATCAATAATTTCTAAAAAAATCGTTGCCATATATTTTTTCTGAATTCTGCAATCAACCGTAGCTTTCGGATACTTTTTTCAGCGACTGTATAAAGATACCAGAATGATAATGATCATTACATGTTCTCTGAAACTCACAGCCAATTGCGAGTAGGGGCAACCTTGACTGAGGAGCACATTTCAACACTCTTTCGCCCGGGGCGGTCAACTTTGACTTAAACAAATGTCTTGGTGTCACGTCACACAGCACGAGAGAAAGGTCAAGAAAACAGGAAAAAAAAAAAATCCCCCCTCCTTCACTCCTTTCCCCCATTTAGCTGATCGGTCATGATTTCATTACCTCAGCTAAAAGAGAACGATTCTCACGCTGTTAGCGAACGATGATAGTTGGGTTGTTTTACCTCTGAGCGGCACTTTTTTGCACACCATGGGCTAAATGGACAGGTCACAAGGACCCCGAAGGCTCAGAGAAGGTTGGGGGAGGGGACCCACTGGAACAGCTGTTGGGAGACAGATGGTAGCCTCCCGTCAAGGCCATCCAGTGTGTTCTTTAACGTGCACAGGGTATGGCTCTCCCGTACACGGGGCCACGGATTAACGTCCCATCCGATGGACGGCGGCCTTTCCAAGCCCATCGGTGTCCCCTACTGACCGTGGGCAGGGCGGGGAATTTTGCGGAGATAAATCTCAATGCTGACCCAGCTGGGACTCGAACCTGGGAACTACAGATTACGAGCCTGGTGCGCTATCGACTGAGCCACCCCCGCCCCTCCGAACGATGATAGGTAGTCGCATCAAGAAAGCTTGTGGTTTGGATTGTTTTATTTTCTGAGAGTCACTTTCTGTTGCACACGATAGGCTTAAATGGCCAGGTCACAAGGACCACTCCGAGGCGGGGGTGGCTCAGTCGGTAGCGCGCCAGGCTCGTAATCTGTAGTTCCCAGGTTCGAGTCCCAGGTGGGTCAGCATTGATATTTATCTCCGCAAAATTCCCCGCCCTGCCCACGGTCAGTAGGGGACACCGATGGGCTTGGAAAGGCCGCCGTCCGTCGGATGGGACGTTAAGCCGTGGGCCCCGTCTGCGGTAGAGCCATACCCTGTCCACGTTAAGGAACACGCTGGATGGCCTTGACGAGAGGCTACCATCTGTCTCCCAACAGCTATTCCAGTGGGTTCCCTCCCCCAACCTTCTCTGAGCATTCGGCGTCCATGTGACCTGGCCATTTAGCCCATGGTGCGCAAAAGAGTGCCGCTCAGAGGTAAAACAACCCAACTTCTCATATTTCTTTGTGATCAGAAATGTAAAAAAAAAAATCTGGATCTTCATCTCAACTCATCAACGCTTCCTTTTCATGTTTAATCTCTAATTTTTATCTTTTTTTTCTCATCAAGAATAACTTTTCTCTAACACGTGAGAATCGAGTGAAATTCCTTTGCTTTATGCAAAGGAAGATGTAAAGACAAAAAGATCATTGATTGGGTCAAGGTCATGCTGTGGAGGGGGGGGGATGCTGCTGAGAGATTTCAGAGGTTGACAATGAATGAGAAATAGAGAGAACGCGAAGATAAAGGAAGTTGGAATATCACTTTTAGTAATGTTACTCTTTCTCAGAAAACAAACGTAATATATAAGAAAAAAAAAAGAAGCTCTCTCCTCCACACAGAGAAAGAGCCCGTTTCTCCTTCACATGAATGGAACCATAATGAGGATGCTCCAGTTGCATGCTCCTGTTTGTAACGATGACAACTGCATTCTGCACACACTCCAGTCTGCTGTGAAGCCACCTCCGTTCTTCACACGCTTCTATTTACTGCGACGCCACCCCCATCCTTCACACACTACTATTCATTGCGACGCCACCACAATTCTTCACGAGCTCCTGAATAGGAGCGTGTGAAGAATGTGGCTTCTCCATCCTTCACAAGCTCATATTTATTCCGAGGCCACATCCATTCTTCACACTCATTAATTTACTGTGAGGCTACACCCATTCTTCACACGCTCCTGTTCACTACGACGTCACCTCCATCCTTTACAAGCTCCTATCAATAGGAGCGTGTGAAGAATGGATTCCGAGGCCACATCCATTCTTCACACGCTCCTATTTATTCCGAGGCCACCTCCATCCTTCACACGCTTCTATTCACTTCGACGCCATCTCCATCCTTCACACGCTCCTATTTATTCCGAGGCCACCTCCATCCTTCACACGCTTCTATTCACTTCGACGCCATCTCCATCCTTCACACGCTCCTATTTATTCAGAGGCCACCTCCATCGTTCACACGCTCCTATTTATTCCGAGGCCACCTCCATCCTTCACACGCTCCTATTCACTTCAACACCACCTCCATCCTTCACATGCTCCTATTTATTCTGAGGCCACCTCCATCCTTCACATGCTCCTATTGATTCTGAGGCCACCTCCATCCTTCACACGCTCCTATTTATTCTGAGGCCACCTCCATCCTTCACATGCTTCTATTTATTCCGAGGCCATCTCCATCCTTCACACGCTCCTATTTATTCCGAGGCCATCTCCATCCTTCACACGCTCCTATTCCCTTCGACGCCACCTCCATCCTTCACACGCTCCTATTTATTCTGAGGCCACCTCCATCCTTCACACGCTCCTATTTATTCCGAGGCCACCTCCATCCTTCACACGCTCCTATTTATTCCGAGGCCACCTGCATCCTTCACACGCTCCTATTCACTTCGACGCCACCTCCATCCTTCACACGCTCCTATTTATTCCGAGGCCACCTCCATCCTTCACACGCTCCTATTCCCTTCGACGCCACCTCCATCCTTCACATGCTCCTATTTATTCTGAGGCCACCTCCATCCTTCACACGCTCCTATTCACTTCGACGCCACCTCCATCCTTCACACGCTCCTATTCACTTCGACGCCACCTCCATCCTTCACACGCTCCCATTTATTACGACGCCACCTCCATCCTTTACACTCTGCTATTCACTGCGAGACCGCCTCCATTCTTCACACGCTCCAGTTTTGTCACGTGACACGGGACCACCATTCTGCACACGCTGCATTTCCTTATGAAGCCACCTCTATTGTAGGTAAGGTTTGAAGAAGCCTGAGAATTAGGCAACGCTAAAGAAGCCAAACGGCTGAAACTGCATCCCTCTGTGTCCAAAGAGAGTTCCTCCGTTAACATCCAAGTGCTTGTTTTGGATTTGGATGAGCAGTGACACGTGCCACCCTGGAGGATGCACGGACCACGGAGCATGGCATCCCTCCCTCTACATCCATTGTGTTTGCTTGATGATGCAGACAAACTTTTCCCTGCAGAAAAATATCCCTTCTACATTCTAGTTGGCTGATGTCGCTAAAAGATTCCCGGTGGAATAAAACATGAAAGGGTTAGGTTGGGTTGTTTTACCTCTGAGCGGCACTTTTTTGCACATCATGGGCTAAATGGCCAGGTCACATGGACCCGAAGGCTCGGAGAAGGTTGGGGGAGGGGACCCACTGGAACAGCTGTTGGGAGACAGATGGTAGCCTCCCGTCAAGGCCATCCAGCGTGTTCTTTAACGTTGGGTTGTTTTACCTCTGAGCGGCACTTTTTTGCACACCATGGGCTAAATGGCTAGGTCAAAAGGACCCCTAAGGCTCAGTGAATGTTGGGGGAGGGGACCCACTGGAATAGCTGTTGGGAGACAGATGGTAGCCTCCCGTCAAGGCCATTTAGCGTGTTCTTTAACGTGCACAGGGTATGGCTCTCCCGCACACGGGGCCACGGCTTAACGTCCCATCCGACGGACGGCAGCCTTTCCAATCCCATCGGTGTCCTCTACTGACCGTGGGCGGGGAATTTTGCGGAGATAAATCTTCATTGAACATTTTAGGGGTAAACTTCCTTTGGCAGAGCAGTACGCTAAGCCTCAGGATATCTGTATAACAAGTTAGTACTTCCCCCAGTACGGGGGAGAAACGATCGAGCCACAAGGGCTGACCTTGACCCCGGAGAGTCGGTAGATCTCCAGGCAGTCGAGAAGCAGGCTGTTGCGGCATCTCAACGATGACCCAGCTGGGACTCAAACCTGGGAACTACAGATTACGAGCCTGGCGCGCTACCGACTGAGCCACCCCCGCCCTAAAAATATCTGGCAACGATTTTTTTTAGAAATTAGTGATCTGGCAACCTTCGTGTCACGTGACACGAGGGTTTCCAGATCACTAATTTCTAAAAAAAAATCGTTGCCAGATATTTTTTCTGAATTCCGTAATCGACCATAGTGTTCGGATACTTTTTTGAGCGACTGTATCTTCCTCCTTACCGTAGCCTTGACCTCAAACAGCTAGAAGAAGTTTTCCAAGCAACTGACTTCTCGGCCAGGCATAGTCCAATTAAAGATGAGCTCATTCCCTCCACAACCGATTCCCAGCTGAATACAGTTAAGCGTGATCCGTCGCCCTCCCTCCCATTTCTTTACCCTCCTGACCATCTCCAGAGCCCGAGGCATTCCTCGGGTCCGCAGGTGCATCGCTTAATTGCTCAGGATTTCATTCTTTCGTCAATAGACGCTGCGTCAAACAGACAGACACAAAACTCACCCGAGAATGGAGAACAATTACTGTTTACCTGCAAGAAAAATGAAAGGTTTTATTATTTTTGTTTTTGCATGAGTGGCAGGCGTGCTTGGCGACTTAGCAAAATGATCTTGTTGGAACTCAGGGGGTTTTTTTTCTCTTGTGTTTTCTTTCTGATGAGGTCTCCTTTTCTTTAGAGATGTCTTGTTACGTTGACGGGCCGGTCAGACCTATGTGGCAGTTAGCTGCTTGAGGGGTTGGGTTGTTTTGGCTCTGAGCGGCACTTTTTTGCACACCATGGGCTAATTGGCCAGGTCACAAGGACCCCGAAGGAAGAATTGGGGATGGGACCCACTTGAACAGCTGTTGAGAGACAGATGGTAGCCTCCCGTCAAGGCTATCCAGTGTGTTCTTTAACGTTGTGTTGTTTTACCTCTGAGCGGCATTTTTTGCACACCATGGACTAAATGGCCAGGTCACATGGACCTCGAAGTCTCAGAGAAAGTTGGGGGAGGAGACCCACTGGAACAGTTGTTGAGAGACAGATGGTAGCCTCCCGTCAAGCTATCCAGTGTGTTCTTTAACATTGGGTTGTTTTACCTCTGAGTGGCATTTTTTTGCACACCATGGGCTAAATGACTAGGTCACAAGGACCCCGAAGGTTCAGAGAAGGTTGGGGGATGGGACCCACTGGAACAACTGTTGAGAGACAAATGGTAGCCTCCCGTCAAGGCTATCCAGTGCGTTCTTAAACATTGGGTTGTTTTACCTCTGAGCGGCATTTTTTGCACACCGTGGGCTAAACGGCCAAGTCACATGGACCCCGAAAGCTCAGAGAAGGTTCGGGGATGGAACCCACTGGAACAGCTGTTGGACGACAGATGGTAGCCAGCAGTTCCCAACAGCTGTTCCAGTGAGTCCTTTCCCCCAACCTTCTCTAAGCCTTCGGGGTCCTTGTGACCTGGCCATTTAGCCCATGTTGTGCAGAAAAGTGCCGCCCAGAGGTAAAACAACCCAACGTTAAAGAACACGCTGGATGGCCTTGATGGGAGGCTACCATCTGTCCCCCAACAGCTGTTCCAGTTGGTCCCCTCCCCCAGCGTTCTCTGAGCCTTCGGGGTCCTTGTGACCTAGCCATTTATCCCACTGTGTGAAAAAAAATGTCTCTCAGAGTTAAAACAACCAACTCAAATCACACATATATCTCACTATGGCTCATTAAACTGACAGATTCCTGCCACACATCAAGTTACAAGCATCTGCCTGAGAGTAATTACAATAGTCGCTTTAATTCCCAATCAGAACCGAATCATCCTATCAAAAAAAAAATCTGAAAATGTGGCAGGTGTAACTCGAATCTCGTCCATGTTCCCCTAACTGCACCTGGTTCTCAAAAAACACGAGTTCATTCAGGGGTGAGGTGTCATTATCCTGCAAACAACCTGCCGAAGTCTCCACCACCTGCATAACGGAAAAATCTAAGCAGTTCCTTTGTCTTGGAAACCAAACATTGATGACTTGAGGCTAGGTTCACACCTTGGATTAAAAAAGACAGCGGCACAGATTACAAAAAATCTCTCTCTCCGGTACCACCTTGCAGTGCGAGGGGGGGGGGCACGAGGAATTAAATCTAGCATACAAGAGCTACCATGTCCACCTGCTCAGTTTTAGCCGCGCCCACAGCCACCAGTGAGGCGCCTCGAAGTGTTTCCATGGTAACGGCTGGCGTGCAGGCATGTGTGTCGGCTTCAGAGAAGAGAAATATCATCAGCCAGGAACGGTAGCTGGTACTGTAGTTTTGGTCATTGAACTAATGGCAGAGCTGACTCTTTTGGGTTGGGTTGTTTTACCTCTGAGTGGCACTTTTTTGCACACCATGGGCTAAATGGCCAGGTCACATGGACCCCGAAGGCTCAGAGAATGTTAGGGGAGGGGACCCACTGGAATAGCTGTTGGGAGACAGATGGTAGCCTCCCGTCAAGACCATCCAGTGTTTTCTTTAACGTTGGGTTGTTTACCTCTGAGCGGCACTTTTTTGCACACCATGGGCTAAATGGCCAGGTCACATGGACCCCGAAGGCTCAGAGAAGGTTGGGGGAGGGGACCCACTGGAACAGCTGTTGGGAGACAGATGGTAGCCTCCCGTCAACACCATCCAGTGTGTTCTTTAACGTTGGGTTGTTTTACCTCTGAGCGGCACTTTTTTGCACACCATGGGCTAAATGGCCAGGTCACATGGACCCCGAAGGCTCAGAGAAGGTTGGGGGAGGGGACCCACTGGAACAGCTGTTGGGAGACAGATGGTAGCTTCCCGTCAAGGCCATCCAGCGTGTTCTTTAACGTTGGGTTGTTTTACCTCTGAGCGGCACTTTTTTGCACACCATGGGCTAAATGGCCAGGTCACATGGACCCCGAAGGCTCAGAGAAGGTTGGGGGAGGGGACCCACTGGAACAGCTGTTGGGAGACAGATGGTAGCTTCCCGTCAAGGCCATCCAGCGTGTTCTTTAACGTTGGGTTGTTTTACCTCTGAGCGGCACTTTTTTGCACACCATGGGCTAAATGGCCAGGTCACAAGGACCCTGAAGGCTCAGAGAAGGTTGGGGGAGGGGACCCACTGGAACAGCTGTTGGGAGACAGATGGTAGCTTCCCGTCAAGGCCATCCAGCGTGTTCTTTAACGTTGGGTTGTTTTACCTCTGAGCGGCACTTTTTTGCACACCATGGGCTAAATGGCCAGGTCACAAGGACCCTGAAGGCTCAGAGAAGGTTGGGTTGTTTTACGTCTGAGCGGCCCTTTTTTGCACACCATTGGATAAATGAGCAGGTAACAAGGACCCCGAAGGCTTAGAGAAAATTGGGTTGTTTTACCTCTGAGCGGCACTTTTTTTGCACATAATGGGCTAAATGGCCAGGTCACAAGGACCCCGAAGGCTCAGAGAAGGTTGGGGGAGGGGACCCACTGGAACAGCTGTTGGGAGACAGATGGTAGCCTCCCTTCAAGGCCACGCTACGTGTTCTTTAACTTTGGGTTGTTTTACCTCTGAGCGGCACTTTTTTTGCACATAATGGGCTAAATGACCAAGTTACAAGGATCCGAGGGCTAGAGAAGGTTATGGGAGGGGACCCACTGGAACAGCTGTTGGGAGACAGATGGTAGCCTCCGATCAAGGTCAGCTTTATATTTAAAGTGAACATGGTAAGGCTCTCGTGTACAAGGAGGGGTGGGGTGGCTTAGTCGGTAGCACGCCAGGCTCGTATCTGCAGTTCTCAGGTTCGAGTCCCAGCTGGGTCAGCGTTGAGATTTATCTCCGCAAAACTCCCCGCCCTGCCCACGGTCAGTAGAGGACACCGATGGGCTTGGAAAGGCCGCAGTCTGTCGGATGGGACGTTAAGCCGTGGCCCCGTGTGCGGGAGAGCCATACCCTGTGCACGTTAAAGAAGACGCTGGATGGTCTTGACAGGAGACTACCATCTGTGTCCCAACAGCTGTTCCAGTGGGTCTCCTTCCCCAACCTTCTCTGAACCTTCGGGGTCTTTGTGACCTCTTTCTGTGAACTCCCGTGATTCTTCCCGTTAATCTCATTCTTAAAGAAGAAAAAGTGCTGCTCAGAGGTAAAACAATCCAACGTTAAAGAACACGCTGGATGGCCTTGACGGGAAGCTACCATCTGTCTCCCAACAGCTATTCCAGTGGGTCCCCTCCCCCAACCTTCTCTGAGCCTTCGGGGTCTATGTGACCTGACCATTTAGCCCATGGTGTGCAAAAAAGTGCCGCTCAGAGGTAAAACAACCAAACGTTAAAGAACACGCTGGATGGACTTGACGGGAGGCTACCATCTGTCTCCCAACAGCTGTTCCAGTGGGTCCCCTCCCCCAACCTTCTCTGAGCCTTCGGGGTCCATGTGACCTGGCCATTTAGCCCATGGTGTGCAAAAAAGTGCCGCTCAGAGGTAAAACAACCCAACCCAAATCCCCAACCTTCTCTGAACCTTCGGGGTCTTTGTGACCTCTTTCTGTGAACTCCCGTGGTTCTTGCCGTTAATCTCATTCTTAAAGAAGAAAAAGTGCCGCTCAGAGATAATGAATCCTAAAATCTCAAATGGGACAAAGCCCGAATAATTGAACTTCATCAAGGCTATTATTACATTTTCGCAGAAATCCTGAAACGACTTCCATTTCAGACGAAGCCGCAGAAGTAATTGGTAGACAACAATTCGCGATTAAAAGAGCAACAAACAATGGAATTTGCGGAAGTCGGAAAATTGCTGCGTTTAACAATCGGATATGCCCATTTAAAGGATTCCACGCGCTGACAGATTCGAGGAGTTAAACATCCTATTTTCTTATCTTCTTTAACCACAAGATGGTTTTTTCGAGGAAACCGTGACTCAGATGACGTCATACACACGTTACGCGCGCGCCACATTACGCAATAGTTATGGAAGACCTCAGACGAAAAGATATGATTACGATTATCATTGTTAATATATTTGATATTTATTTTGTTTCTAGGTTTTATTCTGTGTTGTGGAGGGGCGGGGGTGGCTCAGTCGGTAGCGCGCCAGGCTCGTAATCTGTAGTTCCCAGGTTCGAGTCCCAGCTGGGTCAGCGTTGAGATTTATCTCCGCAAAATTCCCCGCCCTGCCCACGGTCAGTAGGGGACACCGATGGTCTTGGAATAGGCCGCCGTCCGTCGGATGGGACGTTAAGCCGTGGCCTCGTGTGCGGGAGAGCCATACGCTGTGCGCGTTAAAGAACACGTTGGATGGCCTTGACGGGAGGTTACCATCTGTCTCCCAACAGCTATTCCAGTGGGTCTCCTCCCCCAACCTTCTCTGAGCCTTCGGGGTCCTTGTGACCTAGCCATTTAGCCCATGCTGTGCAAAAAAGTGCCGTTCAGAGGTAAAACAACCCAACGTTAAAGAACACGCTGGATGGCCTTGACGGGAGGCTACCATATTTCTCCCAACAGCTGTTCCAGTGGGTCCCCTACCCCTACCTTCTCGGAGCCTTCGGGGTCCTTGTGACCTGGCCATTTAGCCCATGGTGTGGAAAAAAGTGCCGCTCAGAGGCAAAATAACCCAACAACCCAAATGACATGAATTCAAAAAATAAACAGAAATATTACGCATTTTACTAATAGCTAGGTGAAGGACAGATACATTCCCTTACAACCCATAAAAATGTTTACACATTCTACGCAAAATACTACCCAAGTCCAAATAATCCTCTAGAATCAGAATCCCAGGTTTCAAGTGGGACTTAACAAATCCTATAAACGACCCAAGAAGAAAAAATATTTGCCCCAAAGATTTAATAAAAAAACTTTCTCTAGAGACATACCAAAAAAAAAAAGCCCTCTGAGAACAAACCACTTCCTTAGAGGGCTTTTCGCTACTAGACTAGTGCGACAAACTATAGAACGAAACAGACAAGACTGCGAAAACAGGGAAGGTTGGGGGTGGCTGGAAGACATTCCTTCACTTTTTGGAAGACATTCCTTCACTTTTTGGAAGACATTCCTTCACTTTTGCATGCTGGCCACACCTTTAAGAATTGTTCTCTTCTTGTTGGCAATGTTTTAAGCAAATGTGCTGCATACATCAGAGGGCTTATATTTTCACAGCCATCTGTATGCATGTCGCATCTCGTCAGTAATCTCTCCTTTCTGGTCGATTCTATCAGCTGTAGAGGGAACTGCTCTAAGAGATGGGAACTTGAAAGAGAAGAACATGGGTCCTTCTACATTTTTTCTCTCTCTCTTACGTTGAGGATGTGGTGTGGCGAGGAAGGGTGCGTCATTCCTCGGTTTCACTGCTCTTTCTTTTTTTCGAGAGGGACGAGTGCAGAAGCAAATTTATATGTCGATGTTCACATTCTTATCTTCGTATATCATGGCGTTGAGAGTGTGGGTTATGACGATCTGGAGGAAAAAAGAGTTTTTATCTTTAAATGTATTCAGCTGTTCTGGTATCGTGTAATAGGAGAGGAGGAATCTGAAGTGTAGAGAGTGACTTTCGTTGATACAGTGATGGGAGAAGTGTAAGAGTTGGGTTGGGTTGTTTTACCTCTGAGTGGGGTTCTTGTGACCTGGCCATTTAGCCCGTGGTGTGCAAAAAAGTGCCGCTCAGAGGTAAAACAACCCAATCGAATCTCTGAGCTCTGAACCAGATCACCAGGACCACCAATCGAATATCTGAGCGGCACTTTTTTGCACACCATGGGCTAAATTGCCAGGTCACAAGGACCCCACTCAGAGGTAAAACAACCCAATCGAATCTCTGAGCGGCACTTTTTTGAACACCATGGGCTAAGTGGCCAGGTCACAAAGACCCTACTCAGAGGTAAAACAACCCAATCGAATCTCTGAGTGGCACTTTTTTGCATACCACGGGATAAATGATGGGGTCACAAGGACCCCACACAGAGGTAAAACCGCCCAATCGAATCTCTGAGCGGCACTTTTTTGCACACCATGGGCTAAATGGCCAGGTCACAAGGACCCCAGTCAGAGGTAAAAGAACCCAATCGAATCTCTGAGCGGCACTTTTTTGCACACCATGGGCTAAATGGCCAGGTCACAAGGACCCTGAAGGCTTAGAGAATGTTGGGTAGAGAATGTTGGGTTGGATTAGGTTGTTTTACCTCTGAGCGGCAATTTTTTGCACACATGGGCTACATGGACCCCGAGGACTCAGGGAAGCTTGGGGGAGGAGACCCACTGGAACAGCTGTTAGGAGACAGATGGTAGCCTACCGTCAAAGCTATCCAGCGTGTTCTTTAACGTGCACAGCGTATGGCTCTCCTGCACACGACCCACGGCTTAACATCCCATCCGACGGACGGCGGTCTTTCCAGGCTAATCGGTGTCCCCTACTGACCGCGGGCAGGGCCGGGAGTTTTGCGGAGATAAGTGTCAACGCTGGCCCAGCTGGCACTCGAATAATAGATAATCGTTTTTTTGTAAGTAGGTTCGTCGCATTGTAACGTATGGGGCATGGATTGATTCAGCCGGCAGCGTTCCAGGCTCGTTTTCTGCATTTCGCAGGTTCGAGTCCCAGATGGGCCATCGTTGATATTTATCTCCGCAATACTCTCCACCCTGCCCTCGGCCAATAGGGGAGTCCGACGAGTTGGGAAAAGCCGTCGTCCGTCGGATGGAACTTTAATCCGTGAGTCCGTGTGCATTGGATGACTTTGACGGGAGGTTACCATTTGTCTCTGACAAATGTCCAGTGAGTCCCTCTCCCAACCTTCTCTGAGCTTTCGGAGTCCTTGTGACCATTTAGCCCATTGTGTGCAAAAAAGTGTCGCTCAGAAATAAAACAACCCAACGTTAAAGAACACGCTGGATGACCTTGATGGAAGGCTACCATCTGTCTCCCAACAGCTGTTCCAGTGGATTCCCTCCTCCAACCTTCTCTGAGCCTTCGGGGTCCTTGTGACCTGGCCATTTAGCCCATGGTGTGCAAAAAAGTGCCGCTCAGAGGTAAAACAACCCAACGTTAAAGAACACACTGGATGGCCTTGACGGGAGACTACCATCTGTTTCCCAACAGCTGTTCCAGTGGGTTCCCTCCCCCAACCTTCTCTGAGCCTTCGGGGTCCATGTGACCTGGCGAATTAGCCCATTGTGTGCAAAAAAATGCCGCTAAGAGGTAAAACAACCCAACCAAAAATTTAACATTTGTAACAACGCGTTTTACCATTTTCTCCTCATCTGTTACCTTTAGCATTCTGGGCAGCACATTTATTATTTAAAGATTTATGGCTATTATAAAACCCGGCAAGGTCTCATTATAAACCCATCTCATTTTTTATTTCATAAGTAATTCGCCTAGAAGTCCACTTCTTTCCCTAACTCACACAAATCACTTTTTTTTTTCTCTCATCATTAAAACCAAACCTTATTCCACTTCTTTCTTTTCTATGGGACTCTTTAAACATGCAAATAGGAAACGTAACAGCCAGTACAATCACCATTTTCTGGGAAGGCTAGTAGTCTTTGTTACTTGGAAACCAGGTCGTAGAGAAAGGTCTCGAGATTCCCTTCACCCAATGAGTTGATTCCCTTCACCCAATGAGTTGCAAGGGCCCACTGTCCACTCCTAGGATTACGATGGCATTTAGGCGGGGCTAGGCAGCATACATTAATACTTGAGAAGGTATAAATCTGGCATTACATCGCCGATACGTGTAAGACCTACTTCATCAGCTCAGTGGACACGTGGTGCTGGTGATGTTGGGGATAAAAATTGTAATGGAACTGGGGAGGGACTCTACGTGTGTGAAATCTGACGTTGTGTGTGAGCGTACGTATACTGCGTGCGTGTCTGTAAATGCTCTCTTGGGAGATGTGTAGGGAACAGGGGGGGGGGGGTATAGAGAAGAATTCGGGGAGGGGAGTGAACAATGATGTTGACTTTGAAATGTGTCAGAACTAACTAGTTGAGGAAGCCATGGCAATGCTTTCGAGTTTTTTAATACATCAGTGAAGGTCAGAGGATAGGGAAGGCTTACAACAAATTACGTCACACTGTTTCGTGACTCCCGTGAATACTAATGAGCTTCTAGTCGTTGTGCAGTTTGTAGCAATCTTTCACTGACGTAGAGCTTTAGGCTACTTCGTTAGATTAGTTGATGGACGATCCATCCAGATAGATTACTGGATGTTGGGTTGGGTTGTTTTACCTCTGAGCGGCACTTTTTTTGCACAGCATGGGCTAAATGGCCAGGTCACATGGACCCCGAAGGCTCAGAGGTTCGGGGAGGGGACCCACTGGAACAGCTGTTGGGAGACAGATGGTAGCCTCCCGTCAAGGCCATCCAGCGTGTTCTTTAACGTGCACAGGGTATGGCTCTCCCGCACACGAGGCCACGGCTTAACGTCCCATCCGACGGACGGCGTCCTATTCCAAGACCATCGGTGTCCCCTACTGACCGTGGGCAGGGCGGGGAATTTTGCTGAGATAAATCTCAACGCTGACCCAGCTGGGACTCGAACCTGGGAACTACAGATTACGAGCCTGGCGCGCTACCGACTGAGCCACCCTCGCCCCCCCGCTCAGAGGTAAAACAACCCAACGTTAAATAACATGCTGGATGGCCTTGACGGGAGGCTACCATCTGTCTCCCCAACAGCTGTTCCAGTGGGTCCTTTCCCCCAACCTTCTCTGAGCCTTCGTGGTCCATGTGACCTGACCATTTAGCCCATTGTATGCAAAAAAGTGACCTTCAGAGGTAAAAACAACCCAACGTTAAAGAACACGCTGGATGGCCTTGACGGGAGACTACCATCTGTCTCCCAACAGCTATTCCAGTGGGTTCCCTCCCCCAACCTTCTCTGAGCTTTCGGGGTCCTTGTGACCGAGCCATTTAGCTAATTCTGTGCCAAATAAAGTGTCACGAGAAGTAAACCAACCCAACAAAAAAACCTTTTCCTTACCTAGACTGAACCTTCTGGGTTCTTGTGACCTGACCATTATTTAGGGGATTAGAAAAGAAAATCTCAACGGAAGCACAGTGGATATTCGAACCCGGGAACATCACATGACCACCATGGTTCACTACCTATCGGAAAAACCAACTGCAGACTCTTTAGGAACTTTTGAAACAGTAATTCCATTGTACGTCACATAACGACAAAGAGGCACATTTTCCCATATACAAAGTAGCACATTTTCCCCCATATACAAAGGGACACATTTTCCCCATATACAAAGGGGCACATTTTCCCCATATACAAAGGGACTCATTTTCCTCATATACAAAGGGACACATTACATTCCCCATATACAAAGGGGCACATTTTCCCCCATATACAAAGGGGCACATTTTCCCCCATATACAAAGGGACACATTTTTCCCCCATATACAAAGGGGCACATTTTCCCCATATACAAAGGGACACATTTTTCCCCCATATACAAAGGGGCACATTTTCCCTATATACAAAGGGACTCATTTTCCCCATATACAAAGGGGCACATTTTCCCCATATACAAAGGGACACATTTTCCCCCATATACAAAAGGACACATTTTCCCCATATACAAAGGGACACATTTTCCCCCATATACAAAAGGACACATTTTCCCCATATACAAAGGGGCACATCTTCCCCATATACGCGAGCCTCACAAACGAATCTCTCAGCCAAGTAATTGAGGGGGGGGGGAGTTCGGACGCGTAAATACCCCCCCCCCCTTCCGTTTGCATGATGACATTTTTGTACAGGAAACCATCACACCATCTTTATCGGCGCAACCCAGCCGTTTAAAAATCTGCGTTCCCTTTCCTAGAAGCATCATACGATCTTTCGGATGACACCAATGACACGGACGAGGGAAGCGAGGGGGGAACCCCTCCCCCCGTGGGTCCGTAGATCAAGAGTCGAAAACCGGAAATTAGTTTCCGGTCGGAACGAAACGAATTTTTTTTCTTCTTCATTTTGCGTACTCGTCTAAGTGTTAACGATTCATATATATAAAAAAAGGATTTCGGCTGGAGGTATTTTTTATATATATCTGTGATCGTATCTCCGTGAAACCGGAAATGAACAAGTGACTTCAAAAGACCTTTGACCTCAAATGACGTAGGGAAACATTTGTTAATCCGTTTGCTATTGAATGTGGCGCGCTACGAGACATTGTTGCTTTTTTATTTACGTCTGTTGTTGTCGCGTAACAGAGTCACGGAATTTCTATAATGATCTGGCTGATGATGAGTCAGTGATGATGCATTTAATCTTGTGGATGATTTTTTAATCTGTCCGCTTTTCGAATCGTTGATAATGAACGGAAGGGGAGATGTGAGAAGGTTATTAATTTCCATCTACCAGTTAGGTTGGTTGGGTTGTTTTACCTCTGAGCGGCACTTTTTTTGCACACCATGGGCTAAATGGCCAGGTCACATGGACCCCAAAGGTTCAGAGAAGGTTGGAGGAGGGGACCCACTGGAACAGCTATTGGGAGACAGATGGTAGCCTCCCGTCAAGGCCATTCAGTGTGTTCTTTAACGTTGGGTTGTTTTACCTCTGAGCGGCACTTTTTTTTGCACACCATGGGCTAAATGGCCAGGTCACATGGACCCCAAAGGTTCAGAGAAGGTTGGGGGAGGGGACCCACTGAAACAGCTGTTGGGAGACAGATGGTAGCCTCCCGTCAAGGCCATCAGCGTGTTCTTTAACGTTGGGTTGTTTTACCTCTGAGCGGCGCTTTTTTGCACACTATGGGCTAAATGGCCAGGTCACATGGACCCCGAAGGTTCAGAGAAGGTTGGGGGAGGGGACCCACTGGGACAGCTGTTGGGAGACAGATGGTAACCACCCGTCAGGGACACCCAAGTGTGTTCGTTAACGTGCATAAGGTATGGCTCTCCCGCACACGGGGCCACGGCTTAATGCCGCCGAACTCCCCGCCCTGCCCACGGTCAGTAGGGGACAACGATGGGCTTGGAAAGGCCGCCGTCCGTCAGATGGGACGTTAAGTCGTGGCCCCGTGTACGGGAGGGCCATACTCTGTGCACGTTGAAGAACACACTGGATGGCCTTGACGAAGGCAAAAAGGTTAATAAGACCTACGCGAAAGCCTTTCTTTCGCGTAGGTCTTATTAACGGTGGCAACCTTTCTTTGGCTTTTTCTTATTAAAGGAGGCAGCCTTTCTTTGGCGTAGATGTTATTAAAGAAAGTAGCCTTTTTTGACGTAGATGTTATTAATGGAGGCAGCCTTTCTTTGGCGTAGACGTTAATAAAGGAGGTTGCCTTTCTTTTGCCTAGGTCTTATTAACGGTGGCAGCCTTTCTTTGGCTTTTTCTTATTAAAGGAGGCAGCCTTTCTTTGGCGTAGATCTTATTAACAGATGCAGCCTTTCCTTGGAATAGATGTTATTAATGGAGGCAGCCTTTCTTTGGCGTAGGTCTTATTAATGGTGGCAGCGTTCCTTTGACGTAGATGCTATTAAGACAGGCAGCCTTTCTTTGGCTTTTTCTTATTAAAGGAGGCAGCCTTTCTTTGACGTAGATCTTATTAACAGATGCAGCCTTTCCTTGGAATAGATGTTATTAATGGAGGCAGCCTTTCTTTGGCGTAGGTCTTATTAATGGTGGCAGCCTTCCTTTGAGGTAGATGCTATTAAGGAAGGCAGCCTTTCTTTGGCTTTTTCTTATTAAAGGAGGCAGCCTTTCTTTGGCGTATATCTTATTAACAGATGCAGCCTTTCCTTGGAATAGATGTTATTAATGGAGGCAGCCTTTCTTTGGCGTAGGTCTTATTAATGGTGGCAGCCTTCCTTTGAGGTAGATGCTATTAAGACAGGCAGCCTTTCTTTGGCTTTTTCTTATTAAAGGAAGCAGCCTTTCTTTGACGTAGATCTTATTAACAGATGCAGCCTTTCCTTGGAATAGATGTTATTAATGGAGGCAGCCTTTCTTTGGCGTAGGTCTTATTAATGGTGGCAGCCTTCCTTTGAGGTAGATGCTATTAAGGAAGGCAGCCTTTCTTTGGCTTTTTCTTATTAAAGGAGGCAGCCTTTCTTTGGCGTATATCTTATTAACAGATGCAGCCTTTCCTTGGAATAGATGTTATTAATGGAGGCAGCCTTTCTTTGGCGTAGGTCTTATTAATGGTGGCAGCCTTCCTTTGAGGTAGATGCTATTAAGGCAGGCAGCCTTTCTTTGGCTTTTTCTTATTAAAGGAGGCAGCCTTTCTTTGGCGTAGATTTTATTAACAGATGCAGCCTTTCCTTGGAATAGATGTTATTAATGGAGGCAGCCTTTCTTTGGCGTAGGTCTTATTAATGGTGGCAGCCTTCCTTTGAGGTAGATGCTATTAAGGAAGGCAGACTTTCTTTGGCTTTTTCTTATTAAAGGAGGCAGCCTTTCTTTGGCGTACATCTTATTAACAGATGCAGCCTTTCCTTGGAATAGATGTTATTAATGGAGGAAGCCTTTCTTTGGCGTAGGTCTTATTAATGGTGGCAGCCTTCCTTTGAGGTAGATGCTATTAAGACAGGCAGCCTTTCTTTGGCTTTTTCTTATTAAAGGAGGCAGCCTTTCTTTGACGTAGATCTTATTAACAGATGCAGCCATTCCTTGGAATAGATGTGATTAATGGAGGCAGCCTTTCTTTGGCGTAGGTCTTATTAATGGTGGCAGCCTTCCTTTGAGGTAGATGCTATTAAGGCAGGCAGCCTTTCTTTGGCTTTTTCTTATTAAAGGAGGCAGCCTTTCTTTGGCGTAGATTTTATTAACAGATGCAGCCTTTCCTTGGAATAGATGTTATTAATGGAGGCAGCCTTTCTTTGGCGTAGGTCTTATTAATGGTGGCAGCCTTCCTTTGAGGTAGATGCTATTAAGGAAGGCAGACTTTCTTTGGCTTTTTCTTATTAAAGGAGGCAGCCTTTCTTTGACGTAGATCTTATTAACAGATGCAGCCTTTCCTTGGAATAGATGTTATTAATGGAGGCAGCCTTTCTTTGGCGTAGGTCTTATTAATGGTGGCAGCCTTCCTTTGACGTAGATGCTATTAAGGAAGGCAGACTTTCTTTGGCTTTTTCTTATTAATGGAGGCAGCCTTTCTTTGGCGTAGATGTTATTAAAGAAAGTAGCCTTTTTTTGACGTAGATGTTATTAATGGAGGCAGCCTTTCTTTGGCGTAGACGTTAATAAAGGAGGTTGCCTTTCTTTTGCCTAGGTCTTATTAACGGTGGCAGCCTTTCTTTGGCTTTTTCTTATTAAAGGAGGCAGCCTTTCTTTGGCGTAGATCTTATTAACAGATGCAGCCTTTCCTTGGAATAGATGTTATTAATGGAGGCAGCCTTTCTTTGGCGTAGGTCTTATTAATGGTGGCAGCCTTCCTTTGACGTAGATGCTATTAAGGAAGGCAGACTTTCTTTGGCTTTTTCTTATTAAAGGAGGCAGCCTTTCTTTGGCGTAGATCTTATTAACAGATGCAGCCATTCCTTGGAATAGATGTTATTAATGGAGGCAGCCTTTCTTTGGCGTAGGTCTTATTAATGGTGGCAGCCTTCCTTTGACGTAGATGCTATTAAGGAAGGCAGACTTTCTTTGGCTTTTTCTTATTAAAGGAGGCAGCCTTTCTTTGGCGTAGATGTTATTAAAGAAAGTAGCCTTTCCTTGGAATAGATGTTATTAATGGAGGCAGCCTTTCTTTGGCGTAGGTCTTATTAATGGTGGCAGCCTTCCTTTGAGGTAGATGCTATTAAGGCAGGCAGCCTTTCTTTGGCTTTTTCTTATTAAAGGAGGCAGCCTTTCTTTGGCGTAGATCTTATTAACAGATGCAGCCATTCCTTGGAATAGATGTGATTAATGGAGGCAGCCTTTCTTTGGCGTAGGTCTTATTAATGGTGGCAGCCTTCCTTTGACGTAGATGCTATTAAGGAAGGCAGACTTTCTTTGGCTTTTTCTTATTAATGGAGGCAGCCTTTCTTTGGCGTAGATGTTATTAAAGAAAGTAGCCTTTTTTTGACGTAGATGTTATTAATGGAGGCAGCCTTTCTTTGGCGTAGACGTTAATAAAGGAGGTTGCCTTTCTTTTGCCTAGGTCTTATTAACGGTGGCAGCCTTTCTTTGGCTTTTTCTTATTAAAGGAGGCAGCCTTTCTTTGGAGTAGATCTTATTAACAGATGCAGCCTTTCCTTGGAATAGATGTTATTAATGGAGGCAGCCTTTCTTTGGCGTAGGTCTTATTAATGGTGGCAGCCTTCATTTGACGTAGATGCTATTAAGGAAGGCAGACTTTCTTTGGCTTTTTCTTATTAAAGGAGGCAGCCTTTCTTTGGCGTAGATCTTATTAACAGATGCAGCCTTTCCTTGGAATAGATGTTATTAATGGAGGCAGCCTTTCTTTGGCGTAGGTCTTATTAATGGTGGCAGCCTTCCTTTGACGTAGATGCTATTAAGGAAGGCAGACTTTCTTTGGCTTTTTCTTATTAAAGGAGGCAGCCTTTCTTTGGCGTAGATCTTATTAACAGATGCAGCCATTCCTTGGAATAGATGTTATTAATGGAGGCAGCCTTTCTTTGGCGTAGGTCTTATTAATGGTGGCAGCCTTCCTTTGAAGTAGATGCTATTAAGGAAGGCAGACTTTCTTTGGCTTTTTCTTATTAAAGGAGGCAGCCTTTCTTTGGCGTAGATCTTATTAACAGATGCAGCCATTCCTTGGAATAGATGTTATTAATGGAGGCAGCCTTTCTTTGGCGTAGGTCTTATTAATGGTGGCAGCCTTCCTTTGACGTAGATGCTATTAAGGAAGGCAGACTTTCTTTGGCTTTTTCTTATTAAAGGAGGCAGCCTTTCTTTGGCGTAGATCTTATTAACAGATGCAGCCTTTCCTTGGAATAGATGTTATTAATGGAGGCAGCCTTTCTTTGGCGTAGGTCTTATTAATGGTGGCAGCGTTCCTTTGACGTAGATGCTATTAAGGCAGGCAGACTTTCTTTGGCTTTTTCTTATTAAAGGAGGCAGCCTTTCTTTGGCGTAGATCTTATTCACAGATGCAGCCTTTCCTTGGAATAGATGTTATTAATGGAGGCAGCCTTTCTTTGGCGTAGGTCTTATTAATGGTGGCAGCCTTCCTTTGAGGTAGATGCTATTAAGGAAGGCAGCCTTTCTTTGGCTTTTTCTTATTAAAGGAGGCAGCCTTTCTTTGGCGTAGATGTTATTAAAGAAAGTAGCCTTTTTTTGACGTAGATGTTATTAATGGAGGCAGCCTTCTTTGGCGTAGACGTAAATAAAGGAGGTTGCCTTTCTCTTGTGTAGGTCATATTAACGGTGGTAGCCTTTCTTTGGCTTTTTCTTATTAAAGGAGGCAGCCTTTCTTTGGCGTAGACGTAAATAAAGGAGGTTGCCTTTCTTTTGCGTAGGTCATATTAAAGGTGGCAGCCTTTCTTTGGCTTTTTCTTATTAAAGGAGGCAGCCTTTCTTTGGAGTAGATCTTATTAACAGATGCAGCCTTTCCTTGGAATAGATGTTATTAATGGAGGCAGCCTTTCTTTGGCGTAGGTCTTATTAATGGTGGCAGCCTTCCTTTGACGTAGATGCTATTAAGGAAGGCAGACTTTCTTTGGCTTTTTCTTATTAAAGGAGGCAGCCTTTCTTTGGCGTAGATCTTATTAACAGATGCAGCCTTTCCTTGGAATAGATGTTATTAATGGAGGCAGCCTTTCTTTGGCGTAGGTCTTATTAATGATGGCAGCCTTCCTTTGAGGTAGATGCTATTAAGGCAGGCAGCCTTTCTTTGGCTTTTTCTTATTAAAGGAGGCAGCCTTTCTTTGGAGTAGATCTTATTAACAGATGCAGCCTTTCCTTGGAATAGATGTTATTAATGGAGGCAGCCTTTCTTTGGCGTAGGTCTTATTAATGGTGGCAGCCTTCCTTTGAGGTAGATGCTATTAAGGAAGGCAGACTTTCTTTGGCTTTTTCTTATTAAAGGAGGCAGCCTGTCTTTGGAGTAGATCTTATTAACAGATGCAGCCTTTCCTTGGAATAGATGTTATTAATGGAGGCAGCCTTTCTTTGGCGTAGGTCTTATTAATGGTGGCAGCCTTCCTTTGACGTAGATGCTATTAAGGAAGGCAGACTTTCTTTGGCTTTTTCTTATTAAAGGAGGCAGCCTTTCTTTGGCGTAGATTTTATTAACAGATGCAGCCATTCCTTGGAATAGATGTTATTAATGGAGGCAGCCTTTCTTTGGCGTAGGTCTTATTAATGGTGGCAGCCTTCCTTTGACGTAGATGCTATTAAGGCAGGCAGCCTTTCTTTGGCCTATTCTTATTAAAGGAGGCAGCCTTTCTTTGGCGTAGATGTTATTAAGGGAAGTAGCCTTTTTTTGACGTATATGTTATTAAAGGAAGTAGCCTTTTTTTTGACGTAGATGTTATTAATGGAGGCAGCCTGTCTTTGGCGTAAACGTTAATAAAGGAGGCAGCCTTTCTTTTGCGTAGGTCTTATTAACGGTGGCAGCCTTTCTTTTGCGTAGGTCGTATTAACGGTGGCAGCCTTTCTTTAGCTTTTCCTTATTAAAGGAGGCAGCCTTTCTTTGGCGTAGATCTTATTAACAGATGCAGCCATTCCTTGGAATAGATGTTATTAATGGAGGCAGCCTTTCTTTGGCGTAGGTCTTATTAATGGTGGCAGCCTTCCTTTGACGTAGATGCTATTAAGGAAGGCAGACTTTCTTTGGCTTTTTCTTATTAAAGGAGGCAGCCTTTCTTTGGCGTAGATCTTATTAACAGATGCAGCCTTTCCTTGGAATAGATGTTATTAATGGAGGCAGCCTTTCTTTGGCGTAGGTCTTATTAATGGTGGCAGCCTTCCTTTGAAGTAGATGCTATTAATGCAGGCAGACTTTCTTTGGCTTTTTCTTATTAAAGGAGGCAGCCTTTCTTTGGCGTAGATCTTATTAACAGATGCAGCCTTTCCTTGGAATAGATGTTATTAATGGAGGCAGCCTTTCTTTGGCGTAGGTCTTATTAATGGTGGCAGCCTTCCTTTGAAGTAGATGCTATTAATGCAGGCAGACTTTCTTTGGCTTTTTCTTATTAAAGGAGGCAGCCTTTCTTTGGCGTAGATCTTATTAACAGATGCAGCCTTTCCTTGGAATAGATGTTATTAATGGAGGCAGCCTTTCTTTGGCGTAGGTCTTATTAATGGTGGCAGCCTTCCTTTGACGTAGATGCTATTAAGGAAGGCAGACTTTCTTTGGCTTTTTCTTATTAAAGGAGGCAGCCTTTCTTTGGCGTAGATCTTATTAACAGATGCAGCCTTTCTTTGGAATAGATGTTATTAATGGAGGCAGCCTTTCTTTGGCGTAGGTCTTATTAATGGTGGCAGCCTTCCTTTGACGTAGATGCTATTAAGGCAGGCAGCCTTTCTTTGGCTTTTTCTTATTAAAGGAGGCAGCCTTTCTTTGGCGTAGATCTTATTAACAGATGCAGCCTTTCCTTGGAATAGATGTTATTAATGGAGGCAGCCTTTGTTTGGCGTAGGTCTTATTAATGGTGGCAGCCTTCCTTT
Source organism: Ryuthela nishihirai (assembly GCA_038380435.1). NCBI lineage: Eukaryota > Metazoa > Arthropoda > Arachnida > Araneae > Heptathelidae > Ryuthela > Ryuthela nishihirai. The sequence continues at coordinate 45,641,077 of JAWZYU010000034.1, read as the reverse complement.
GACGTAGATGCTATTAAGGCAGGCAGCCTTTCTTTGGCTTTTTCTTATTAAAGGAGGCAGCCTTTCTTTGGCGTAGATGTTATTAAAGGAAGTAGCCTTTTTTTGACGTAGATGTTATTAATGGAGGCAGCCTTTCTTTGGCGTAGGTCTTATTAATGGTGGCAGCATTCCTTTGGCGTAGGTGCTATTAATGCAGGCAGCCTTTCTTTGGCGTTTTCTTATTAAAGGAGGCAGTCTTTCTTTGGCGTAGATGTTATTAAAGAAAGTAGCCTTTTTTGACGTAGATGTTATTAATGGAGGCAGCCTTTCTTTGGCGTAGACGTAAATAAAGGAGGTTGCCTTTCTTTTGCGTAGGTCTTATTAACGGTGGCAGCCTTTCTTTGGCTTTTTCTTATTAAAGGAGGCAGCCTTTCTTTGGCGTAGATCTTATTAACAGATGCAGCCTTTCTTTGGCGTAGATCTTATTAACAGATGCAGCCTTTCCTTGGAATAGATGTTATTAATGGAGGCAGCCTTTCTTTGGCGTAGATGTCATTAAAGAAAGTAGCCTTTTTTGACGTAGATGTTATTAATGGAGGCAGCCTTTCTTTGGCGTAGACGTTAATAAAGGAGGTTGCTTTTCTTTTGCCTAGGTCTTATTAACGGTGGCAGCCTTTCTTTGGCTTTTTCTTATTAAAGGAGGCAGCCATCTGTAGACTTTGGTCAGATATCGATCAATAGCAGATGGTCCGTTGGTCAAAGTATCTGCACTCTACTTAAGATAACGTTCTCTATTAAGGCAATATCGAACCGGGATTCAAGTCCGAAAACTGAAAGTAATTCCCGAAACGAATTTCATGTTTGTGAATTGATTTATTGCTATACGGAAAGCTCACGCATGAGATTATTCTGGCCTTTCAGAATTGATTACTTTCAGCTGTAGGGGCCCCTACAAAGCGTAATCGAGCGATAAGTCAATTTCCTTACTGCAGTAAATACTTTTCCACGGCGAAAAATGCGTCAGCCCTGTAATTTCCTATTTGGAAAAAAAGGTGTTTTTGTTTTTACGGGAAGTAAAATTTTAAAGCTTTTTTGTAATTATTGTTAAGGGTAATATTTAGTGTTCTTCTTTAAGATTTTCTAGGAATCTTTATGGAATTTAAATATGCAGATTTATTTCCGTATAAGTAGATTTGGGTTGTGTTGTTTTACCTCTGAGTGACACTTTTTTGCACACCATGGGCTAAATGGCCAGGTCACATGGACCTCGAAGGCTCAGAGAAGGTTGGGGGAGGGGACCCACTGGAACAGCTGTTGGGAGACAGATGGTAGCCTCCCATCAAGGCCATCCAGCGTGTTCTTTAACGTTGGGTTGTTTTACCTCTGAGTGGCACTTTTTTGCACACCATGGGCTAAATGGCCAGGTCACATGGACCCTGAAGGCTCAGAGAAGGTTGGGGGAGGGGACCCACTGGAACAGCTGTTGGGAGACAGATGGTAGCCTCCCGTTAAGGCCATCCAGCGTGTTCTTTAACGTTGGATTGTTTTACCTCTGAGCGGCACTTTTTGCACACCATGGGCTAAATGGCCAGGTCACATGGATTCCGAATTTCTCAGAGAAGGTTGGGGGAGGGGACCCACTGGAACAGCTGGGAGACAGATGGTAGTCTCCTGTAAAGGCCATCCAGCGTGTTCTTTAACGTGCACAGGGAACGGCTCTCCTACACACGGGGCCACGGCTTAACGTCCCATCCGAAGGACGGCGACCTTTCCAAGCCCATCGGTGTCCCCTACTGACCGTGGGCAGGGCGGGGAATTTTGCGGGGATAAATCTCAACGCTGACCCAGCTGGGACTCGAACCTCGGAACTACAGATTACGAGCCTGGCGCGCTACCGACTGAGCCACCCCCGCCCCTGGCACAGGTGAGACTCGAACCTGTGAAATGCAGGTTATGAGCCTGGAGCGCTACCGACTGAGCCACCTCCACCACCAACGGAGAGCAGAACGTAGAAGTATAAATATTAAATACTGACACTGATTCATAATTAATGAAACTAGAAATTCCCAAAGAATCTCAGGGGGAGGGGGCTCAGTCGGTAGCGTGCCAGGCTCGTAATCTGTAGTTCCCAGGTTCGAGTCCCAGCTGGGTCAGCGTTGAGATATATCTCCGCAAAATTCCCAGCCCTGTCCACGGTCAGTAGGGGACATAGATGGGTTTGGAAAGGCCACCGTCCGTCGGATGGGACGTTAAGCCGCGACCCGTGTGCGGGAGAGCCATACCTTGTACACGTTAAAGAACACACTTGGGTGTCCTTGATGGGAGGCTACCATCTGTCTCCCAACAGCTGTTCCAGTGGGTCCCCTTCCCCAACCTTCTCTGAGCCTTCGGGGTCTTTGTGACTTGGCCATTTAGCCCGTGCAAAATAAGTGGCGCTGAGAGGTGAAACAACCCAACGTTAAAGAACACGCTGTATGGCCTTGATGGGAGGCTACCATCTGTCTCCCAACAGCTGTTCCAGTGGGTCCCCTTCCCCAACCTTCTCTGAGCCTTCGGGGTCCTTGTGACCTGGCCATTTAGCCCATGGTGTGCAAAAAAGTGCCGCTCAGAGGTAAAACAACCCAACGTTAAAGAACACGCTGGATGGCCTTGATGGGAGGCTACCATCTGTCTCCCAACAGCTGTTCCAGTGGGTCCCCTTCCCCAACCTTCTCTGAGCCTTCGGGGTCTTTGTGACCTGGCCATTTAGCCCGTGCAAAATAAGTGGCGCTCAGAGGTAAAACAACCCAACAAAAGAATCTGATTAAAAAAACACCGACAAGACAGATGTGGCTAATATATTTTTTTCCAATCTTTCAAAAAATATAAAGTGAGGATTACTTGGAAGCGAACAGGATAAATAAAAGAATAGTTTTATTAATCTCATTTAAAAGATGAAAACCTTGAGTCAGAAATTTCTTGTGAAAGTTGTAAGGACTTAAATATGTCTGGAATCATGTTGACTTAAAAAGCTTCAACAAGTAAATAATCCTTTTTACCAGCGTTGATTATTTACTGATACTATTGTTGATTAAGCCCTACGGCTATTTTGTTTTTAAAATTTGAATTTCATACTAGAATTATTTTTTCACCTTTTCAAGCATATTACGAAAACTTTTTTTTTTCTTCCATTTTGACTTTTAAATTTTTGCCTTGAAAATATTAAACGACGTGGCTAAGAATCAACTTTAGTAACTTAAAAATTCAATAAAAATTGGTGGGCTTTCAGCAGCTTAAATACAGACTCGGTCAGCTTCTATTTGTTCTTGCCAGATCCTGCGAAAACAATGCACCGGGATTATAATTTCGAAACTTCTTAACAGAATCTGGCAGCAGGACTTATCAACGAAAGAGAATTAATTTGAAAGACATACAACAAGTCCAGCCATCACGTCCAAGGGAGTTAATATAAATGTTCATTAATAATAAGTGATGGGTTGGGTTGTTTTACCTCTGAGCAGCACTTTTTTACACACCATGGGCTAAATGGCCAGGTCATATGGACCCCGAAGGCTCAGAGAAGGTTGGGGGAGGGTTTGGGTTGGGTTGTTTTACCTCTGAGCGGCACTTTTTTGCACACTATGGGCTAAATGGGCCGGTCACATGGACCCCGAAGGCTCAGAGAAGGTTGGGGAAAGGGACCCACTGGAACAGCTGTTGGGAGACAGATGGTAGCCTCCCGTCAAGGCCATCCAGCGTGTTCTTTAACGTGCACAGGGTATGGCTCTCCCGCACACGGGCCACGGCTTAACGTCCCATCCGACGGACGGCGGCCTTTCCAAGACCAATCTGTGTCCCCTACTGACCGTGGGCAGGGCGGGGAATTTTGCGGAGATAAATCTCAACGCTGACCCAGCTGGGACTCGAACCTGGGAACTACAGATTACGAGCCTGGCGCGCTACCGACTGAGCCACCCCCGCCCCGGGGGAGGGGACCCACTGGAACTGATGTTGGGAGACAGATGGTAGCGGGTGGACTTGAAGGGAAGCTACCATCTGTCTCCCAACAGCTGTTCCATTGGGTCCCCTTCCCCAACCTTCTCTGAGCCTTCGGGGTCCTTGTGACCTGGCCATTTAGGCCATGTTGTGCAAAAAAGTGCCATTCAGAGGTAAAACAATCCAACGTTAAAGAACACGCTGGATGGCCTTGACGGGAGGCTACCATCTGTCTCCCAACAGCTGTTCCAGTGGGTCCCCTCCTCCAACCTTCTCTGAGCCTTTGGGGTTCTTATGACCTGGTCTATTACCCCATTGTGTGCAAAAAAGCGCCGAAACCTATTTAATCAGAAAGAATAGCATCTGAACTTAAATCATGTATTGCAATATAGAAAACTACAATCTACTTCAATCCATCTGGTCAAATCTTCAAAGTTTTTCCAGTCAAACTGATCAAAGATTCCAGAAATGTTTAAGATGTGGCCGTCTAGTATGTTAATTAGGACAAAAGAACAGAACGACTGAGACTGGTCGCTGAAATATTCAAGGTAATGTTCCCAACAAACAATCAGTTAGTCTTGAATATCGGCTTTATAAACTCGACTGTTACGTTTACTTGAAACACCGCCAGGATCAGGACGCAGCTCTAAAGGAAAGGCTTTGAGCATTTTAGCATTGTAATAAAAAAACTCCTCACAGACTTGTCACAATGGTAGGAGCGTGTGCAGTAACTGCACAACTGCACACGCTCCAACCACTACAAAAAAAAAATAAGCAGCGCACAAATAAAACATCTACCAATGAATTACTGAAATCCTTACTTAACCATAAAGTAACTATTACAAAAAAAAAAATTTATTTCCTCAAACAGAACATTATACCGGTTTCAGCAAATTCATGTAAATCTAAACTTAAAAACCATTTGCTTGATTCCTTTTCGGGGGACGTCGACTACTAAAAGAAAAAACAGTGGAATCTTTTTGTCTCTGTGCCATTTATTTGAATAAGGATCTCAGATGCATTCGTCATGAAATGGCGAATATCTGAGAAGCTCTTGACAACATTTTGGTGGAGCTGTCTCAAATTGATGGAGATGCTTAGGAGGAAAAAAGATCCATGTCGCAAGAGGACCCTTATTTATTCCGAAATAAATGGTTTCCTTGATGTAGGTTCCGAAACACTGGCCTCACCTAATGGGCTTATTTGAGGTCATCATTTGGGAAGAAGAGAGAAAAGGAAGAGAGAAGAAGAAGAAGACGCACGAGGAAAGGAAAACGATCGGCAGAAATCATCATTTCCGATGAAGAAGAAGAGACGAAGTATTTTTTTCATTCTTATGGAGGTGAGTAATTTTGGGTGGTTTGGTTCTTCTCCCAGGGCCGATTTTTTTCCTCTTTTTTCCGTTATTCTTTTTCCTGCTGTCGTAGAATTGTTATGGTGAGTTGTACAGTCGCTCAAAAAAGTATCCGAACACTCTGGTTGATTACAAAATTCAGAAAAAATATCTGGCAACGTTTTTTTTAGAAATTAGTGATCTGGCAACCTTCGTGTCACGTGACACGAAGTTTGTCAGATTACTAATTTCTAAAAAAACGTTGCCAGAAATGTTTTTCTGAATTCTGTAATTAATCATAAAAATAAAAAATAAATACCCCCTCAAGCAGCTGCTTGCCACAGAGGTCTGACAGGAGCTTGTCAGTTTATATGCCACAGTAGAAGGTCTGAGAGGATGGCAGGACCTCAGCAGAAAAACGACACAAACAGCCATGCCTTACCCGGGGTTCGAACCCAGGTCCCTTAGATCAGTAGTCAAGCGCGCTAACCACTCGGCCATGGGACGGCTGTAATTAATCATAGTGTTCGGATACCTTTTTGAGCGACTGTACGCTAAGTACTAGACCAGGCATGGGCTATTCGTTTAAATGTTTGATATTTTACAACTTTTTCCACCGCTAGAAGGCGCTATCAAAGCTAGTGGTAAATTCAAAAAGCGGGATTGATAATATTTCATCAAATATCTTTTCAAAAAGAAACTAATTTGCGTTTATCTCTAAAAAAAAAAGTTGAATGCCTACAAACTTACGACAAAGAAAGAGAAAACATTTAAAAAAAACTACGCATACATCCATGCCTTACCCGGGGCTCGAACCCAGGTCCCTTAGATCAGTAGCCAAGCTTGCTAACCACTCGGCCACGGGCCATTTAAAAAAAAACAGCAACTAAAAAGTTCCAGTACAACAAAAAAACCCTCTCTTCTATGGATAAAAAAAAATACCAAACCCATAAAAACAACACACACTTTCTGAAATCTGTGTTTTGATGATTGGCCAAAAATCGCATCCTCATTATCTCCATCCTCACTCTCCAGAGAAACTACCATGGCAACCATCATCACGAGTAAACGACCCTGAAATCGCCACCATCATCAAGTTCATCGCCTGTACGACATCCTCAAAGGATAAAAACCAACTGTTACATAAATCTGCGTGAATAAGTTTCAATTAAACGCCGCCATCAAGCAGATAAAATCGTTCCCACTTAAATCCATCATTAATACCTTTTCTTTTACCCCATTGTTCCAACACTCTCTATCAACTTAGAACAATCTCTCAAATCTTAAACGGCTCACAAAACAATACCTTATCTAGGCCAACGACCGACAGCGTCTTCCCCCCTCCCCCTTCTTTCTCTTCACTCTCCCAAATAGCCATCCAAGCATTTCGTTTTTTCATTCCGTCTCTCCGGACGAAGAAGTCTGTCTCCGAAGATCATTCAGTGACGGGGTGGAGGTGCCATTTGATGTAGTTGGACGCCGAACGGTCATCCCCAAGGGAAAGTCGTAATTACCTAATGGGCGACACTTAGACCAAAGACATAAGACAGAGAAAGTACAAAGAAAAAAAAAAGAGACGCGTCTAGAGTCAACGATGCAAGGTAGAAGGAAAAGAGAAATCTCGTAAGAGACTTTTAATAAATGTTTACGAAGCTTAAAAGGCTAACTGCTCTCACCTTAGGACGAAATAATTACAAGGAAAAGGACGAAAAGTTGAGGTAGGCCATTATGCTATCTTCAGGAAGGAGAGATTGAAGCTCAGGAAGGGATGATTTCCCAGAGGAGCAGAAAGTACGGAGTGCGTAGATTAAATCACAGAGCTGCGCACAGACAACGCTCTTGAGACTTCTGTTGCGAGATGGCAGCTAACAGTCAAGTTCTTTCTTCCTCTTCCATTTCCCATCACCTGTTTTTGCTTTCCTTTTCCTGCCCCCTTTTTCCTTCGTTCTGTCTTTTACCCTTTCCACTCTCTTTTTTTTCGTTTTATTCCGCCTTTATTTCTTTTCCCTCTCTCCTCTTTGTTCTTATGTTCTCCCTTCTTGTCTTTTCCTATCTTCTCTTTTCCCCTTTTTCACTCCTATTTCTCTCTTTCTTACTCCTATTTCTCTCTAACTCTATTTCTCTCTTTCTTATTCCTATTTCTCCCTTTCTTACTCCTATTTCTTTCTTTCTTACTCCTATTTCTCCCTTTCTTACTCCTATTTCTCTCTTTCTTACTCCTATTTCTCTCTTTCTTACTCCCATTTCTCTCTTTCTTACTCCCATTTCTCTCTTTCTAACTCCCATTTCTCTCTTTCTTACTCCTATTTCTCTCTTTCTTACTCCCATTTCTCTCTTTCTTACTCCAATTTCTCTCTTTCTTACTCCTATTTCTCTCTTTCTTACTCCTATTTCTCTCTTTCTTACTCCCATTTCTCTCTTTCTTACTCCTATTTCTCTCTTTCTTACTCCTATTTCTCTCTTTCTTACTCCCATTTCTCTCTTTCTTACTCCCATTTCTCTCTTTCTTACTCCCATATCTCTCTTTCTTACTCCTATTTCTCTCTTTCTTACTCCCATTTCTCTCTTTCTTACTCCAATTTCTCTCTTTCTTACTCCTATTTCTCTCTTTCTTACTCCTATTTCTCTCTTTCTTACTCCCATTTCTCTCTTTCTTACTCCAATTTCTCTCTTTCTTACTCCAATTTCTCTCTTTCTTACTCCTATTTCTCTCTTTCTTACTCCAATTTCTCTCTTTCTTACTCCTATTTCTCTCTTTCTTACTCCTATTTCTCTCTTTCTTACTCCTATTTCTCTCTTTCTTACTCCTATTTCTCTTTCTTACTCCAATTTCTCTCTTTCTTACTCCAATTTCTCTCTTTCTTATTCCTGTTTCTCTCTTTCTTTCCCTTTGCTATCTCCTCTTTTTTTGTTTTGTTTTCTCTTTTTTCTTCTCTCTCGCTTTTCCCCTTTATAACTCCCTCTCTTCTCTCTTTTTCCCTTTCATTACTTCTTCTTTTTATTTTGTTTTCTCTTTTCTTCCTACCTCTTCCTTTTCTTTTTCTGTTTTTGGAGAATGTCTCATATCTGAAGGAAAGTGTATCATATTTAAAGGAGAGTTAATCATCCTTTAAGGATCACTCATATTTAAAGGAGCATGTATCATTTAAAAGAATGTTTAACCATTACTGTACATCAGAAAAGCAAAAAATATTGTCATAGAAACAATATTTAACTCCGATTTGTAATTCTTAGGATAAATTTTACAAACCCGTGAAAAGTATTTCTTGCTGTTAGTTCATTTCCTGTTCGTCTCATAATTCGATTCAAATTAATCGAAATATTTTCATCTCTAAAACAGAACGTTTGAATCATAAACCAATAATTCTTTGAATAACAATGGTGTTGTTTTGTTGTCCATTCAAAACACGTAATTCCGTTTTTTTTTAAAAAAAGTGTACATTAATTAATATATTTTTAATTAATAAAAAGCGAAACAAAACTGTCAGAAAAGTAATTACACAATCACAAATTGACCTAGAAGGAATGTACAGTCGCTCAAAAAAGTATCCGAACACCATGGTTGATTACAGAATTCAGGAAAAATATTTGGCAACGATTTTTTTTAGAAATTAGTGATCTGGCAACCTTCGTGTCACGTGACACGAAGGTTGCCAGATCACTAATTTCTAAAAAAAAATCGTTGCCAGATATTTTTTCTGAATTCTATAATCAACCATGGTGTTCGGATATTTTTTGAGCGACTGTACGCAGTTTCCAGAGAAATATTGCCGACAGAAGGGGGGGGGGGGTAAATTATTTCGCCTAAAGATTGAAAAAAAAAAAAGAAAAAAATCAGAGCTACCACTTCAATACAAATCGACAAAGAACACAAACATTTTTTTTCCGTTTCTGCAGAATTTCAAAAAAGTTTTTTTTCTTCTTCTGTACACTAAAACAGACGACCGCTCAAACCATGACGCGAGCATTCACGTGAAAGTCTGCTCTTACATCAAACTTGACATAAATTTTAATTACTCTGAGCTTGGCTTGAAGCTAAAAAAATGAATTTTTTTTCCCCTCGTGTTCTTTTTTTTTGAGTGTGCGTGCGTTTTACTTGCTCTCTTCGAAGCAAAGCATCCCCCCCTCCCCTTCAATCCTATTTAATCTTTTTTTTTTATCTAATTGTTCCGAACTTTCTGATGAAAGGCAGGAAAAGACAGCTTAGGGCTGGAAAGGAATAAAAAAAGGTGGCGGGGGGAGGGGGGGGGCAGGGGGGGGAGAGGAACAGACTGATAAAAAAAAATGAACATTAAAAACACGAGAGTCGGATTTATAAGAAAGTCCAAGTTGCACATCCGCATCGGTAGGTGGGTTTCTCAACATGCATTTTTGGGATAGATTTTAATTATAAGGAAACTGTGAGATAACACGGCAAACATATTAAAAGAAAAGGGAGAATAATAGAAGAAAGAAAAGCCCCCCCCCCACCTCCTCCGTTGTCCTTTTCTAAAATTTCTTTGCTACGTAAAAGATGCTTTTTATTCTCACGGAAAAAAAGAAACAAGATGGCTTTCTGAAAAAAAAAAATAAAGGACAGGCCTAACACGTCGCGAATCAGAAACCGCATGTTTGCCAATAGCAATAACTTTAGTGCACTTTTTTTTTTATCTCTTTCATTCTCTTGATTGGAGGGATAAATCTTGCTTTTTTTTTCCCCCTCTCTTGCTTGTTAGGAAAGAGCGTGATAAATAGAAGGAAAAAAAATTAAAGGAGAGGAAAAAACAGTTTTAATTTTTTTCTTGGCAAAAATTATTTAGGACTCTTTTTAATCAAGTTTCTCGCTCTGGTTTATCATCCGCGAAAAATCGTTTCGTTGGTGCCTCAAAATTATCCATCTTAAAAGGAGGGGGTGGCTCAGTCGATAGCGCGCCAGTCTCGGAATCTGCAGTTCCCACGTTCCGGTCTCAGCTGGATCAGCGTTGAGACTTATCTCCGCAAAACTTCCCGGCGTTCGCATGGTCAGTAGGGGACACCGATGGGCTTGGAATGGCCGCCGTCCGTCGTATCGGACGTGGCTCCGTGTGTAATAGAGCCATACCCTGTGCAAGTTAAAGAACACACTGATGGTCTTAACGGGAGGCTACCATCTGTGTCTCAACAGCTGTTCCAGTGGGTCCCCTCCCCCAACCTTCTCTGAGACTTCGGGGTCCATGTGACCTGGCCATTTAGACCATGGTGTGCAAAAAAGTGCCGCTCAGAGGTAAAACAACCCAAGGTTAAAGAACACACTGGATGGCCTTGACGGGAGGCTACCATCTGTCTCCCAACAGCTATTCCAGTGGGTCCCCTCCCCCAACCATCTCTGAGCCTTCGGGGTCCATATGACCTGGCCATTTAGCCCATGGTGTGCAAAAAAGTGCCACTCAGAGGTAAAACAACTGAACGTTAAAGAACACGCTGGATGGCCTTGACGGGAGGCTACCATTTGTCTCCCAACAGCTATTCCAGTGGATCCCCTCCCCCAACCTTCTCTGAGCCTTCGGGGTCCATGTGACCTGACCATTTATCCCATGGTGTGCAAAAAAGTGCCGTTCAGAGGTAAAACAACCCACGTTAAAGAACACGCTGGATAGCCTTGACGGGAGGCTACCATCTGTCTCCCAACAGCTGTTCCAGTGGGTCCCCTCCTCCAACCTTCTCTGAGCCTTCGGGGTCCATGTGACCTGGCCATTTAGCCCATGGTGTGCAAAAAAGTGCCGCTCAGAGGTAAAACAACCCAACCCAACTGCTTGCACGCAAACATCCCCCTAACAAATTCTTATTTCTGGTCTCTTGACACTAAACTTAACCTTCCTTGAAACGAAGAATGTCTGGAGGATAAAAGAAGATAAAAAGAAGAACTTTTACGAAGAAGGCGACGAATTGTTGGCAAAAAAAGCGAAAAACCAAAGTTACAACTCATCGTAAAAGAACGCGAACAACTATAAAAAATCGCGGTTTATGACATTGAACAGAAGTCCCGCTTTTAAAGCAAGTTTCACAGTAACTCAACTCTTTCGTTTACTGCACTTGTAGAAGAAACCTAAAGAGCAGATACAGTCGTTCAAAAAAGTATCCGAACACTATGGTTGATTACAGAATTCAGAAAAAAATATCTGGCAGCGATTTTTTTTTTAGAAATTAGTGATCTGGCAACATTCGTGTCACGTGACAACGAAGTTTGCCAGATCACTAATTTCTAAAAGAAGAAGAAAAAACGTTGCCAGATATTTTTTCTGAATTCTGTAATCAACCGTAGTGTTCGGATACTTTTTTGAGCGACTGTACACGAAGGTTGCCAGATCATTAATTTCTAAAAAAAAGAAAAAAAAACGTTGCCAGATACTTTTTCTGATTCTGCAATCAACCTAAGTGTTCGGATACTTTTTTGAGCGACTGTACACGAAGGTTGCCAGATTGCTAATTTCCAAAAAAAAAAAACGTTGCCAGATATTTTTTCTGATTCTGTAATCAACCTAAGTGTTTGGATACTTTTTTGAGCGACTGTACACGAAGGTTGCCAGATCACTAATTTCTAAAAAAAAAACGTTGCCAGATATTTTTTCTGAATTCATAATCAACTATAGTGTTCGGATACTTTTTTGAGCGACTGTACACGAAGGTTGCCAGATCATTAATTTCTAAAAAAAAAAAAAAAAAAAAAACGTTGCCAGATACTTTTTCTGATTCTGCAATCAACCTAAGTGTTCGGATACTTTTTTGAGCGACTGTACACGAAGGTTGCCAGATTGCTAATTTCCAAAAAAAAAAAAAACGTTGCCAGATATTTTTTCTGATTCTGTAATCAACCTAAGTGTTTGGATACTTTTTTGAGCGACTGTACACGAAGGTTGCCAGATCACTAATTTCTAAAAAAAAAACGTTGCCAGATATTTTTTCTGAATTCATAATCAACTATAGTGTTCGGATACTTTTTTGAGCGACTGTACACGAAGGTTGCCAGATCATTAATTTCTAAAAAAAAAAAAAAAAAAAAACGTTGCCAGATACTTTTTCTGATTCTGCAATCAACCTAAGTGTTCGGATACTTTTTTGAGCGACTGTACACGAAGGTTGCCAGATTGCTAATTTCCAAAAAAAAAAAACGTTGCCAGATATTTTTTCTGATTCTGTAATCAACCTAAGTGTTTGGATACTTTTTTGAGCGACTGTACACGAAGGTTGCCAGATCACTAATTTCTAAAAAAAAAACGTTGCCAGATATTTTTTCTGAATTCATAATCAACTATAGTGTTCGGATACTTTTTTGAGCGACTGTACACGAAGGTTGCCAGATTGCTAATTTCCAAAAAAAAAAAAAACGTTGCCAGATACTTTTTCTGATTCTGCAATCAACCTAAGTGTTTGGATACTTTTTTGAGCGACTGTACACGAAGGTTGCCAGATCACTAATTTCTAAAAAAAAAACGTTGCCAGATATTTTTTCTGATTCTGTAATCAACCTAAGTGTTTGGATACTTTTTTGAGCGACTGTACACGAAGGTTGCCAGATCACTAATTTCTAAAAAAAAAACGTTGCCAGATATTTTTTCTGAATTCATAATCAACTATAGTGTTCGGATACTTTTTTGAGGCGACTGAACACGAAGGTTGCCAGATTACTAATTTCCAAAAAAAAAAACGTTGCCAGATATTTTTTCTGATTCTGTAATAATTCGTCAACCAACCTAAGTGTTCGGATAGTTTTTTGAGCGACTGTACACGAAGGCTGACAGATCACTAATTTCTAAAAAAAAAACGTTGCCAGATATTTTTTCTGAATTCTCTAATCAACCATAGCGTTCGAATGCTTTTTTGAGCGACTGTACCTGGCGAGGCTTTTTGAAGAACTTGGAGCTCAAACTGGCGAAATCTTATATAAGAAAAAAAAAAACATAAAAAAATCACTTCTTTCTATCTGATACTTTTCAAAACTTTAAAAAACGAAGCTAATTTAGCAGTACTTGTCTTAGTTGCTATTAATTTCAGAGAGTTGGGTTGTCTTACCCTGAGCGACACTTTTTTGTACACACAGCGGAAAAATGGCCAGGTCACAAGGACCTCGGTGGGCAGGGGAAGCTCAGTCGGTAGCGCGCCAGGCTCGAAATCTGTAGTTCCCAGGTTCGAGTCCCAGCTGGGTCAGCGTTGAGATTTATCTCCGCAAAACTCCCCGCCCTGCCCACGGTCAGTAGGGGACACCGATGGGCCTGGAAAGGCCACCGTCCGTCGGATGGGACGTTAAACCGTGACCCTCTTGTGCGGGAGAGCCACACGTTAAAGAACACGCTGGATGGCCTTGACGGGAGGCTACCATCTGTCCCACAACAGCTGTTCCAGTGGGTCCCCTCCCCCAACCTTCTCTGAGCCTTTGGGGTGCTTGTGACCTGGCCATTTAGCCCATGGTGTGCAAAAAAGTGCCGCTCAGAGGTAAAACAACCCAACGTTAAAGAACACGCTGGATAGCCTTGACGGGAGGCTACCATCTGTCCCCCAACATCTGTTCCAGTGGGTCCCCTCCCCCAACCTTCTCTGAGCCTTTGGGGTCCTTGTGACCTATCCATTTAGCCCAATGTGTGCAAAAAACTGCCGCTCAGAGGTAAAACAACCCAACCTTTCCTCAACTTTCTCTGAGCCTTCGGGATCCTTGTGACCTGGCCATTTAACATATTGTGTGCAGAAAAGCCTGCTCAGAGTAAAAAGAGCTTTCCGCGTTGCCTGTCCAAAGACTTCAGTCTGCAGCTAAGAGTGACCAGTGACCAGTTTCGAATTCATTCATTGTAAGTGCATCTTTGGAAAGTTCATCGACGACCCCTCTGACGGTGTGAGAGGTCAGTTGGACTTGCGTCCAACTCTCCTCTCGTCCACACATTCTCCTTCCTCCCGGAAATGATCCTTTCGACGTAACTGGCCACTTCCGTTAGGTCATAAGTGCCTGGTCGTAAGAGAAGCCGCATCCTGGAAGCTGAATGCCTCCTCGACGCCAAATGGAGCTTAATGCCCAGTTGATTAGGGAAGAGCAAGATCAGGAGACTGAAAGACGAAAAGCTGAGGATGTAGGGAATTAGAAAGGAACATTTTCCTGAATAATATATTGCTTTTAATGTAACATCCTTATAAACAAGTTGCGTTGTTTTACCTCTGAGCGGCACTTTTTTGCACACCATGGGCTACATGGCCAGGTCACAAGGACCCCGAAGGCTCAGAGAAGGTTGGGGGAGGAGACCCACTGGGACAACTGTTGGAAGACAGATGGTAGCCTCCCGTCAAGGCCATCCAGCGTGTTCTTTAACGTTGGGTTGTTTTACCTCTGAGCGGCACTTTTTTGCACACCAGGGGCTAAATGGCCAGGTCACAAGGACCCCGAAGGCTCAGAGAAGGTTGTGGGAGGGGACCAACTGGGACAACTGTTGGAAGACAGATGGTAGCCTCCCGTCAAGGCCACCCAGCGTGTTCTTTAACGTTGTGTTGTTTTACCTCTGAGCGGCACTTTTTTGCACACCATGGGCTAAATGGCCAGTCACAAGGATCCCGAAGGCAGAGAGAAGGCTGGGGGAGGGGACCCACTGGAACAGCTGTTGAGAGACAGATGGTAACCTCCCTTCAAGGCCATCCAGTGTGTTCTTTGTAGTTGGATTGTTTTACCTCTGAACGGCTCTTTTTTGCACACCATGGGCTACATGGCCAGGTCACAAGGACCCCGAAGGCTCAGAGAAGTTTGGGGGAGGAGACCCACTGGGACAACTGTTGGAAGACAGATGGTAGCCTCCCGTCAAGGCCACCCAGCGTGTTCTTTGACGTTGGGTTGTTTTACTTCTGAGCGGCACTTTTTTGCACACCATGGGCTAAATGGCCAGTCACAAGGATCCCGAAGGCAGAGAGAAGGCTGGGGGAGGGGACCCACTGGAACAACTGTTGAGAGACAGATGGTAACATCCCTTCAGGGCCATCCAGTGTGTTCTTTGTAGTTGGATTGTTTTACCTCTGAACGGCTCTTTTTTGCACACCATGGGCTACATGGCTAGGTCACAACGACCCCGAAGGCTTAGAGAAGGTTGGGGGAGGGGACCCACTGGAACAACTGTTGAGAGACAGATGGTAACATCCCTTCAGGGCCATCCAGTGTGTTCTTTGTAGTTGGATTGTTTTACCTCTGAACGGCTCTTTTTTGCACACCATGGGCTACATGGCTAGGTCACAACGACCCCGAAGGCTTAGAGAAGGTTGGGGGAGGGGACCCACTGGGACAACTGTTGGGAGACAGATGGTAGCCTCCCGTCAAGGCCATCCAGCGTGTTCTTTAACGTTGAGTTGTTTTACCTCTGAGCGGCACTTTTTTGCACACCATGGTCTAAATGGCCAGGTCACATGGACCCCGAAGGCTCAGAGAAGGTTGGGGGAGGGGACCCACTGGAACAGCTCTTGGGAGACAGATGGTAGCCTCCCGTCAAGGCCATCCAGCGTGTTCTTTAACGTGCACAGTGCATGGCTCTCCCACACACGGGGCCACGGCTTAACGGCCCATCCGACGGACGGCGGCCTTTCCAAGCCCATCGGTGTCCCCTACTGACTGAGGTCAAGGCGAGAAGTCTTGCGGGGATAAATCTCAACGCTGACCCAACTGGACTCGAACCTGGGAATTAGAGATTACGAGCCTGGCGCGCTACCGACTGAGCCACATCCGCCCATTAGCTCAAGGAGTTCAAAACAGTCATCCTTCCGAAATCATCAAAAACCGAATTAAATAGATGCGAAACTAAAAACGAAAAAAAAAACCATTTTCGTTTTCAGAGAAAAATATCTGTTTTTAAGATCACAGAACAGATTCCTCGCTGTCTTACGACGAATCAGCTGGCTACTATTGCCAAAAAATTTCATAAAAAAAGGAGGTCCTATGGCCAGTCTCCCCAACGACGGATACGTGGGGGGCGGGGGTGGCTCAGTCGGTAGCGCGCCAGGCTCGTAATCTGTAGTTCCCAAGTTCGAGTCTGAGCTGGGTCAGCGTTGAGATTTATCTCCGCAAAATTCCCCGCCCTGCCCACGGTCAGTAGGGGACACCGATGGGCTTGGAAAGGCCGCCGTCCGTCGGATGGGACGTTAAGCCGTGGCCCCGTGTGCGGGAGAGCCATACCCTGTGCACGTTAAAGAACACACTGGATGGCCTTGACGGGAGGCTACCATCTGTCTCCCAACAGCTGTTCCAGTGGGTCCCCTCCCCCAACCTTCTCTGAGCCTTCGGGGTCCTTGTGACCTGGACATTTAGCCCATGGTGTGC
This sequence comes from Ryuthela nishihirai, assembly GCA_038380435.1. Lineage (NCBI taxonomy): Eukaryota > Metazoa > Arthropoda > Arachnida > Araneae > Heptathelidae > Ryuthela > Ryuthela nishihirai. The sequence continues at coordinate 45,624,497 of JAWZYU010000034.1, read as the reverse complement.
AAAAAAGTGCCGCTCAGAGGTAAAACTACCCAACGTTAAAGAACACGCTGGATGGCCTTGACGGGAGGCTACCATCTGTCCCCCAAGAGCTGTTCCAGTGGGTCCCCTCCTTCAACCTTCTTTGACCCTTCGGGGTCCTTGTGACCTGGCCATTTAGCCCATGGTGTGCAAAAAAAAGTGCCGCTCAGAGGTAAAACAACCAAACGTTAAAGAACACGCTGGATGGCCTTGACGGGAGGCTACCATCTGTCTCCCAACAGCTGTTCCAGTGGGTCTCCTCCTTAAACCTTCTCTGACCCTTCGGGGTCCTTGTGGCCTGGCCATTTAGCCCATGGTGTGCAAAAAAAGTGCCGCTCAGAGGTAAAACAATCCATCCAATCGGATTCGTGGCGACGCCAACAAGAGAAAAGTTCAGAGCAATATCAGGAAAGCACAAAACACCCTTAACCGTATAAGAGACAAAACTAGAGCATATAAGAAGTCAAAAAAAAAGAAAAAGATTGCAATGTAAACTTGGAGCAGCTGGAGTAGCTAGTCCCCTGGACAAGAAACCTCCAGCTGTCAGATATATTTGCCCTCCAAGTCACTGAAGTCCCCCCCCCCCCACAGACACACCAAGCAATTCACCCCCACGAACGGAGTTTGCTGTTGCCTCTGCAAACAGGCTTGCTAGTTGTGCCTTTTCGTGGTTTTGGTGGTGGTCTTTTTTTCTTGCTGTACCTGGATGTTATCGGTTCTTTTAGAGGAGCATGTCAGACTGGTTCAGCTTCTACGGTGAAATATTGTCTTCTTTCCACTCTAACGGATCTCGATAAAGCGAAGGCGAGTTTGAATTTTATCGTTCAGAAACAAATTTAGCTTTCTTTGCGTGTGGAATGGATATTTTTTGCGTGGGATTTCGACGTTGCAGAAAATAATTGATGTATCAACAAATATTGGTTGAGAAATACTGAACAATGAGGGGGAATTTGACGAGAATATCCGAACACTCAGCGGCCGAGTGGTTAGCACGCTTGGCTACTGATCTAAGGGACCTGGGTTTGAGCCCCGGAATTAGGCATGGATGTGTGTGTCGTTTTTCTGCTGAGGTCCTGCCATCCTCTCAGATCTCCTACTGTGGCATATAAACTGACAGGCTCCTGTCAGACCTCTGTGGCAAGCAGCTGCTTGAGGGGGTATTTATTTATTTTTTTATTATTTATGGTTGATTACAGAATTGAGAAAAAAAAATATCCGCAACAATTTTTTTAGAACCTAGTGATCTGGCAACTTTCGAGTCAAAAAAATATCCGAACAGTATCCTGTCAGACCTCTGTGGCAAGCAGCTGCTTAAGGGGGTATTTATTTTATTTTTATTTTTATAGTTAATTACAGAATTCAGGAAAAAAATATCCGGCAACGATTTTTTTTTAGAAACTAGTGATCTGGCAACCTTCGTGTCAAAAAAAATATCCGAATATTATGGTTGATTACAGAATTCAGAAAAAATATCTGGCGACGTTTTTTTTTAGAAACTAGTGGTCTGGCAACCTTCGTATCAAAAATATATCTGAACACTATGGTTGATTACAGAATTCAGAAAAAAAAATATACGGCAACGATTTTTTTAGAAACTAGTGATCTGGCAACCTTCGTGTCAAAAAAATATCCGAACAGTATAGTTGATTACAGAATTCAGAAAAAAAATATCCGGCAGCGATTTTCTTAGAAACTAGTGATCTGGCAACTTTCGTGTCAAAAAAATATCGAACACTATGGTTGATTGCAGAATTGAGAAATAATATCCGGCAAAGATTTTTTTTAGAAATTGGTGATCTGGCAAGCTTTGTGTCAAAAAATATCCGAACACTATGGTTGATTACAGAATTGAGAAAAAAAATATCCGGCAACAATTTTTTTTAGAAACTAGTGATCTGGCAACCTTCGTGTCAAAAAAATATCCGAACAGTATAGTTGATTACAAAATTCAGAAAAAAATATATCCTGCAACGATTTTTTGAAAAACTAGTGATCTGGCAACCTTCGTGTCAAAAAAATATCCGAACACTATGGTTGATTACAGAATTCAGAAAAAATATCTGGCGACGATTTACCTTTGTGTCAAAAAAAATATCCGAACACTATGGTTGATTACAGAATTCAGAAAAAATATCTCGCAATGATTTTTTTTAGAAATTAGTGATCTGGTAACCTTCGTGTCACGTGACACGAATGATTTTATACATGAGATATTTTTTTCTGAATTCTGCAACGTATATAGATATATTATAGATATCTATATATGTTACAGAATTTTTTTCTGATATATATAGATATTTTTCCTGAATTCTGTAATCAACTATAGTGTTCGGATATTTTTTTGAGCAACTGTATACCTTTGTTTACATTCGACCTCTCTGTTTGTTTGTTTGTTCTACCATAGCAGTCAAAATGTTGTCTTGAGCGGCATTAACTTGTTTTTTGTGTGTCTATGTAGATTCCTTATTTGAAAGTGCCTCTCAACTTATTAGTGAACTCAATTCCACAGTTGTTCGAGTCCCAGCTGGGTCAACGTTTGGATTTATCTCCGCTAAACTTCCCGCCCTGCCCACGGTAAGTAGGGGACACCGATGGACTTGGAAACACCACCGTCCGTCGGATGAGACTTTAAGCCGTGGCCCCGTGTGCGGGAGAGTCATACCCTGTGCACGTTAAAGAACACTCTCGATAACCTTGACGGGAGGCTACCATCTGTCTCCCAACAGCTGTTCCAGTGGGTCCCCTCCCCCAACCTTCTCTGAGCCTTCGGGGTCCATGTGACCTGGCCATTTAGCCCATTGTGTGCAAAAAAGTGCCGCTCAGAGGTAAAACAACCCAACGTTAAAGAACACACTGGATAGCCTTGATGGGAGGCTACCATCTGCTTCCGAACAGCTGTTTCAGTGGGTCCCTTCCCCAAGCCTTCTCTGAGCCTTCGGGGTCCATATGACCTGGCCATTTAGCCCATTGTGTGCAAAAAAAGTGCCGCTCAGAGGTAAAACAACCTAACGTTAAAGAACACGCTGGATAGCCTTGACGGGAGGCTACCATCTGTTTCCCAACAGCTGTTCCAGTGGGTCCCCTCCCCCAACCTTCTCTGAGCCTTCGGGGTCCTTGTGACCTGGCCATTTAGCCCATGGTGTGAAAAAAGTGCCGCTCAGAGGTAAAACAATCCAACTTTAAAGAACACACTGGATGGCCTTGACGGGAGGTTACCATCTGTCTTCCAACAGCTGTTCCAGTGGGTCCCCTCCTCCAACCTTCTCTGAGCTTTCGGGGTCCATGTGACCTGGCTATTTAGCCCATTGTGTGCAAAAAAGTGCCGCTCAGAGGTAAAACAACCCAACGTTAAAGAACACGCTGGATAGCCTTGACGGGAGGCTACCATCTGTCTCCCAACAGCTATTCCAGTGGATCCCTTCCCCCAGCCTTCTCTAAGCCTTCGGGGTCCATGTGACCTGGCCATTTAGCCCATTGTGTGCAAAACATTTCAGCTCAGAGATAAACCAACCGAACCCAGAAGAGCTATACCCTGTGCACGTTAAAAAACGCTGTTTGGCCTTGACGGCAGCTTACCATCTGTTTCCTAACAGCTGTTCCAGTGGGTCCCCTTCCCCCAACCATCTGTCAAATTTTAGTGTCCATATGACCTGTACACTTCGCCCACTTTATGCCCAAAACTGCAGCTCAGATACAAAGCAACCTACCTCACAAACCTCATCAATCGCTCCCTCTCTCTCTCATGAGAATATACCGCATCATTTTTTGGGTGTAACTTCACACACCACAATTCGTCACGGATGACCAACAACGAAGCTACATCATTAACATTAACACATTTTAGCTCCCATTGGGAGAACTCCAAGTGCCCCTTCAGTTTAACGTCATCACAGTATTTCTCTACCCACCCCCCCCCCCACCCCCACATAAACACCCTCCTCATCTCCAACAACTCACCCAACTCCCTCAATATCACTCTCTCACACATATCAAGTTGCATAATATTACATTTTTTTTTCACCTATATTACACGCCCGTAAGATTACAATATGCAAGCAGCTTTATGCTTAAAATCTCTTTTCACCAAAAATGATGAATAATGAAAGTGAGTGGCGTGCTATTTTCTCCCAAATAGGAACAAATATAACCGAATTCACTGACTCATCAGTGATTTCACCTAAATAACTAATACGGACACAGGAGATGTGGGGAGACGGCTTCTCCTACTACTGATGAAGGCAATCTCCCAACCACCCCCCCGAGCATTTAGCTGACTGCAGTTGTAGTTATTTGAGTACATTTCTTCCCCTTATTCCCAACTTGAAATCCCTCCCGACACTGAAAGATCCCTTCCCGAGGGTTAATATTACACAGGGACACGGGACCTATCACGTGACTAAAGGCAATGGCGAATTGCAGAATTCTTGTCACGTAGCATTGGCCTTGTGAGTTGCCAGAGGTGTAGAACTGCACAGGAGGGTGAGGTTTGGACGATTAAAACTTGTGAGATGATTCTACACACTCGATTTTGCCGTGACCCTTGTGCGAACATATACTCAATTTTGCTGTGAGGATTCCTGTGCAATGACTACACAGACTCAATTTTGCTGTGAGGATTCCTGTGCAATGACTACACAGGCTCAATTTTGCTGTGAGGATTCCTGTGCAATGACTACACAGACTCAATTTTGCTGCGAGGATTCCTGTGCAATGACTACACAGGCTCAATTTTGCTGTGAGGATTCCTGTGCAATGACTACACAGGCTCAATTTTGCTGTGAGGATTCCTGTGCAATGACTACACAGGCTCAATTTTGCTGTGAGGATTCCTGTGCAATGACTACACAGACTCAATTTTGCTGCGAGGATTCCTGTGCAATGACTACACAGGCTCAATTTTGCTGTGAGGATTCCTGTGCAATGACTACACAGACTCAATTTTGCTGCGAGGATTCCTGTGCAATGACTACACAGACTCAATTTTGCTGTGAGGATTCCTGTGCAATGACTACACAGGCTCAATTTTGCTGTGAGGATTCCTGTGCAATGACTACACAGACTCAATTTTGCTGCGAGGATTCCTGTGCAATGACTACACAGGCTCAATTTTGCTGTGAGGATTCCTGTGCAATGACTACACAGACTCAATTTTGCTGTGAGGATTCCTGTGCAATGACTACACAGGCTCAATTTTGCTGTGAGGATTCCTGTGCAATGACTACACAGACTCAATTTTGCTGCGAGGATTCCTGTGCAATGACTACACAGGCTCAATTTTGCTGTGAGGATTCCTGTGCAATGACTACACAGGCTCAATTTTGCTGTGAGGATTCCTGTGCAATGACTACACAGACGCAATTTTGCTGTGAGGATTCCTGTGCAATGACTACACAGGCTCAATTTTGCTGTGAGGATTCCTGTGCAATGACTACACAGGCTCAATTTTGCTGTGAGGATTCCTGTGCAATGACTACACAGACGCAATTTTGCTGTGAGGATTCCTGTGCAATGACTACACAGACCCAATTTTGCTGTGAGGATTCCTGTGCAATGACTACACAGACCCAATTTTGCTGTGAGGATTCCTGTGCAATGACTACACAGACTCAATTTTGCTGCGAGGACTCCCGTGCAATGACTACACAGGTTCAATTTTGATGTCAGGATTCCTGTGCAATGACTACACAGACTCAATTTTGCTGTGAGGATTCTTGTGCAATGACTACACAGACGCAATTTTGCTGTGAGGATTCCTGTGCAATGACTACACAGGCTCAATTTTGCTGTGAGGATTCCTGTGCAATGACTACACAGGCTCAATTTTGCTGCGAGGATTCCTGTGCAATGACTACACAGACGCAATTTTGCTGTGAGGATTCCTGTGCAATGACTACACAGACGCAATTTTGCTGTGAGGATTCCTGTGCAATGACTACACAGACTCAATTTTGCTGTGAGGATTCCTGTGCAATGACTACACAGACTCAATTTTGCTGCGAGGATTCCTGTGCAATGACTACACAGACGCAATTTTGCTGTGAGGATTCCTGTGCAATGACTACACAGACGCAATTTTGCTGTGAGGATTCCTGTGCAATGACTACACAGACGCAATTTTGCTGTGAGGATTCCTGTGCAATGACTACACAGACTCAATTTTGCTGCGAGGATTCCTGTGCAATGACTACACAGGCTCAATTTTGCTGCGAGGATTCCCGTGCAATGACTACACAGGCTCAATTTTGATGTCAGGATTCCTGTGCAATGACTACACAGACTCAATTTTGCTGTGAGGATTCTTGTGCAATGACTACACAGACGCAATTTTGCTGTGAGGATTCCTGTGCAATGACTACACAGGCTCAATTTTGCTGCGAGGATTCCTGTGCAATGACTACACAGGCTCAATTTTGCTGCGAGGATTCCCGTGCAATGACTACACAGGCTCAATTTTGATGTCAGGATTCCTGTGCATAGACTACACAGACTCAATTTTGCTGTGAGGATTCTTGTGCAATGACTACACAGGCTCCATTTTGATGTGAGGACTCCTGTATAATGACTGCATACCCTCTATTTTGGTACGGGGACTCCTGTGCAACGACCACACGCACAATTTTGCTGTGATTTTCCCTCGTGGAATGATTACACACACTCCATTTAGTTGGGTTGTTTTTCCTCTGAGCGCCACTTTTTTGCACACCATGGGCTAAATGGCCAGGTCACATGAACCCCGAAGGCTCAGAGAAGGTTGGGGGAGAGGACCCACTGGAACAGCTGTTGGGAGACAGATGGTAGCCTCCCGTCAAGGCCATTCAGCGTGTTCTTTAACGTGCACAGGGTATGGCTGTCCCCGCACACGGGGCCACGGCTTAACGTCCCATCCGACGGACGGCGGCCTTTCCAAACCCATCGGTGTCCCCTACTGACAGTGGGCAGGGCGGGGAATTTTGCGGAGATAAATCTCAACGCTGACCCACTCCATTTAGTTGTGAGGATCCTCGCGCAATGACTGTACACACTAAATTTTGCTTTGAAGATCCTCATGCAATGACTGCACATACTCCATTTCACTCCGAGGACCCTCGTGCAATGAATGCATACGCTCCATTTTGCTTTGAAGACCCTCGTGCAATGAATGCATAAGGAAAATTTTGCTTTGAAGATCCTCGTGCAATGAATGCATAAGCTCCATTTTGCTTTGAAGACCCTCGTGCAATGAATGCATACACTAAATTTTGTTTTGAAGACCCTCGTGCAATGAATGCGTAAACTAAATGTTGTATTGAAGACCCTCGTGCAATGAATGCATACGCTAAATTTTTATTGAAGACACTCGTGCAATGAATGCATACACTCCATTTTGCTTTGAATACCCTCGTGCAATGAATGCATACACTAAATTTTGTTTTGAAGACCCTCGTGCAATGAATACATACAATAAATTTTGCTTTGAAGACCCTCGTGCAATGAATGCATACATTAAATTTTACTTTGCAAACCCTTGTGCAATGACTGCACACACTCCAGTTTTCCGCAGGGCCATCTTCGTTGTTGAGAGCGTGTGCCATTGTACACGCTCCAGTTTAAAGCGAGGCAACCGTCATTTTGCACACACTCCAGTTTAAAGTGAGGCAACCATTATTTGCACACGCTGCAATTTGAAGCGAAGCAACCATCATTTTGCACACTCTCCAGTTCAAAGCGAGGCAATCATCATTTTGCCCACACTCCAGTTTAAAGCGAGGCAACCGTCATTTTGCACACGCTTCAGTTTAAAGCGTGGCAACCGTCATTTTGCACACGCTCCAGTTTAAAGCGAGGCAGCCATCATTTTGCACACGCTCCAGTTTAAGTGAGGCAGCCATCATTTTGCCCACACTCTAGTTTAAAAGCGAGGCAGCCATCATTTTGCACACGCTCCAGTTCAAAGCGAGGCAATCATCATTTTGCACAAGCTCCAGTTTAAAGTGAGACAACCGTCACTTTGCACACGCTCCAGTTTAAAGCGAGGCAGCCATCATTTTGCACACGCTCCAGTTCAAAGTGAGACAATCATCACACACTCCAATGTGCTGTGAGGCAAACTCCATTGTTGGTAGCGCGTGCAATAACAGCACAACGGTGGCTCTTGTATCTCCCGCAACGCGAATCACCATCCACAGCTGGGAACGTGTGAAATTCACACATTCCCTGATTATCCCATTCAGCTGAAGACAGTTTTTTTTCCCCTTGTGCCTTCAAGAAAGTTTATTTCACCATTTCAGATAACAGAAAATAAAAATCATTTTAAAAGGTCTATCGAATCTTTCTGAAAAGCAGCGATCCTTCCCACATCAAAAACATCCCTCATCACTTAGCTCATAAAAAAAAAAAGATTGATGACAGCACCTACATGCAAATGAAGGAGATCACTCCACTATCAATAAAGTCCGCTGCTCATCCAATCCTTATCTTTTTTTCGATACCTCCTACCAAAGAACCAAAAAAAAAATATCATGACAGTTGAGATAATTCTGTCAAAACATCTGAAAAGTAAACAAAATCAGCCTCTTAAATCCTCATCAGCTCTCACGGTGAGCGGCGGTTACTAAGCAACCTCCAGATACCTTGTTCCATTGTTCTCTTCCAGATTCTTACCCCCCCACCCCCTCTGTGCTTTTCGTTGTTGTCAGTTCAAGGGAAAACAATGAGCCGGTCTTTTCAATGAGGCTTTCAACAGAGAAAGGATAAAAATAAACATTCTAAGTCTAAAAGTGACTCCCGACACACCGACTTAGCGCTGAAGGCTACAAGAGCATTGGCCTTTAAAGAAACGTTAGCCATGGCATACAAATCGTGAAAAATAAGAAACAGAAAATTTAAACTATTTCAGTTCGTGGTCCTGATTTAGATTTCTGTCTGTTAGTTAAAAGAACCGTGTCGCTGTTTTGCTACTGCAGGTTTTTAGGTTGGATTCAGAAAAAAAAAAAAATTGTTTGGATTTTTTTCACATGGGAGAGGGGTTTGAATCAGCTCGTAAATCTGCAACTGCCAGGTTCGAGATTGGGGCGGGGGTGGCTCAGTCGGTAGCGCGACATGCTCCTAATCTGCTGTTCCCAGGTTCGAGTCCCAGCTGGGTCAGTGTTGAGACTAATCTCGACGCTGACCCAGCTGCGACTCGAAGGGACATCGATGGGCTTGGTAAAGCCGCCGTCCGTCGGTTGGGACGTTAAGACGTGGCCCCGTGTGCGGGAGAGCCATACTCTGTGGACGTTAAAGAAAACGCTGTATGGCCTTGACGGGAGGCTACCATCTGTCTCCCAACAGCTGTTCCAGTGGGTCCCCTCCCCCAACCTTCTCTGAACCTTCGGGGTCCTTATGACCTGGCCATTTAGCCCATGGTGTGCAAAAAAGTGCCGCTCAGAGGTAAAACAACCAACTTTAAAGAACACGCTGGATGGCCTTGACGGGAGGCTACCATCTGTCTCCCAACAGCTGTTCCAGTGGGTCCTCTCCCCCAACCTTCTCTGAGCCTTCGGGGTCCATGTGACCTGGCCATTTAGACCATGGTGTGCAAAAAAGTGCCGCTCAGAGGTAAAACAACCCAACCAAGGTTCGAGACTCAGCTGGGTCAGCGTTGAGATTTATCTCCGCAAAACTCCCCGCCCTGCCCACGGTCAGTAGGGGACACCGATGGGTTTGGAAAGGTGTCCGTCCGTCGGATGGGACGTTAAGCTGTGGCCCAGTTACCATCTGCATCCCTACAGCTGTCCAGTGGGTCTTGCCCCTATTAATTAACTCACCCAATTGCATATATTGTAACTTGCCACGCAATTTAGAACACATTATTTTTCATTGTATATAAATTTATAAATGAAAGAAATTCATATTTCCACAAATTAGAAAAATATAAAATAAATAACTTTCACTTTAAAAATATTCTAGAATCCCCCCCCCCAAAAAATTTTTTAAATCAATTTTTTATTAACTATTAATATTTTATTTAAAAAAGTATAAATATTTTTAAGGACTTATAGAAAAAAGGTAGAGAAAAAAAAGACAAAAATAAAAGAAGAGAAAAAAAGACAAAAAAAAGAAAAGAAAAAGAAAAAGAAAAAAGAAAATTATAAAAAAAAAATGAGAAAATAAGGTAGAAAGAGAAAAAGGGAAAGAAAAAAGGAAAATAAAATGAAAAAAATTAATTAAAAAATTTAAAAATATTTTCTGAATGAGTCTGTATAATCAATGCTTTCTTTACAAAGGAAGATTCAAAAAGAGATTTGAAATGATGATGATGATGATGACCTCCCCTGTAATTCTTCTCTGGTCCTTGTGATCCGGCCATTTAGCCCATTGGGTGCAAAAAAAAAGGTGCCGCTCAGAAATTAAACAATCCAACCTAGGTTCGAATCCTGCCTCTGGCCATCGTTGAGATTTATCTCTTTTTTTTTCATTTAGCTTCATTTTTGGGAAATAAGCTAAAAAACAACATGTTTTTTTTCCGAGATTGGCTTGGGAGTTGGGTTGGGTTGTTTTACCTCTGAGCGGCACTTTTTTGCACACCATGGGCTAAATGGTCAGGTCACAAGGACCCCGAAGGCTCAGAGAAGGTTGGGGGAGGGGACCCACTGGAACAGCTGCTGGGAGACAGATGGTAGCCTCCCGTCAAGGCCATCCAGTGTGTTCTTTAACGTGCACAGGGTATGGCTCTCCCGCACACGGGTACACGGCTTAACGTCCCATCCGACGGGCGGCGGCCTTTCCAAGCCCATCGGTGTCCCCTACTGACCGTGGGCAAGGCGGGGAATTTTTGCGGAGATAAATCTCAACGCTGACCCAGCTGGGACTCGAACCTGGTAACTACAGATTACGAGCCTGGCGCGCTACCGACTGAGCCACCCCCCGCCCCATGGCTTGGGAGCCTCATTAATATAACACGAAAGTATCTTAATAATTTCAGTAACATACTGCATATAAAAGGTATTTGAACGACGCAAATATTAAGCAGGGTGTTTACATGATGTGAGCTTCCTTGATCTAGTTTCACGCACCGCGTATCTTGTTAGGAAAAACGCAATTTGTCAACTACATTCTAACAGCAGTCATCCTTTTGATGCTATCGCGACTAGTAGCTGGAGCAGTGACATTGTCAAAATTCTTCCTCGTCATCACAAGGGATAGTGAGAGGACGGAGAGCACCAGCGTGAGGGGGGAGGGGAGATCAGAAAAATACCATCACCTCAGCATCATTGTTTACACATCGGAGCTGACATTCAAAATCTAATCCGGCTCACCGACTTGTTTTTCACTCTTCATGGTGATATAGAATCAAACATTCTTCACCAGGTGGAGCTCATTGTGCAAGGGAAGAGTTGGCTCGCGCTATCAGTCATCCTCCCTCCTCCTCAGGATCATTCGGCGGTTCGCATCGTCGAAACAATGAGAGAATTTCGTTATGAATGCGAATGCGGATAATGGAGCAGGTGGGAAAAATGTTGCTGCGATGTTATTGTTGATCGTTGGTCTGTTGTCGGCATTGTTTACGCGTATTGCTTTTCGTAGTGTGAGCAACAATGCTGACTCACTAGAGGAAGGTTTTCGAGTTGATGCAGGGCATGTATTCGTGTGTGTCTCTCTATACGATCACTGAGGTGGTGTGTGCTATGCTGGAAACAGGATTTTACAGAACAAAACTGGGGGTGGAAATGATTGTTGAGATAAGGCTTGGATTGTTTTGAATACTCGTAGTTTTTGATAGCGCGTCAGACGCGGAATATTCACAACGTTTGACAGACGTTCCTTTCTGCAGATCTGCTGACGGAAATTAAGGTTGCAGAAGAAAAAGATCTTTACTGGAAAATAACAAACAGTTCAGGTGACTTCCGGGGTATCTGACAAATTGGCAAAACATTGAAGTCATCGCATAGCAGAAGATATTCCATGATTTTACGCGGATATCTCCAGAATGGAAGGTTTAAATATAAAAAAAAAACTACTTTTTTATCATTTGCAAACAGAGCCCCTGCTCTTCTTTATAATTGTTGCAATATTACAGCGTCGACATCATTATCACTATCTTGGTATTCATCATCATTATCACTATCTTGGTATTCATCATCACTATCACTATCGTGGTATTCATCATCATTATCACTATCGTGGTATTCATCATCATTATCACTATCGTGGTATTCATCATCACTATCGTGGTATTCATCATCATTATCACTATCGCGGTGTTCATAATCATTATCACTATCGTGGTATTCATCATCATTATCACTATCGTGGTATTCATCATCATTATCACTATCGTGGTATTCATCATTATTATCACTATCGCGGTATTCATCATCATTATCACTATCGTGGTGTTCATAATCATTATCACTATCGTGGTATTCATCATCATTATCACTATCGTGGTATTCATTATTATCACTATCGTGGCATTCATCATTATTATCACTATCGTGGCATTCATCATTATTATCACTATCGCGGTATTCATCATTATTATCACTATCGTTGCATTTTATCGTTGGGGGGTTTGCTCAATCGGTAGGGCGTCAGGCTCGTAATCTGCAGTTCCCGGGTTCGAGTCTCAGCTAAGCCAGCATTGAGATTTATCTCCGTAAAACTCCCCGCCCTGCCCACGGTCAGTAGGGGACACCGATGGGCTTGGAAAGACCGCCGTCCGTCGGATGGGACGTTCATCCGTTGCCTCGTGATCAGCATAGCCGTAGCCTGTGTACGTTAAAGAACACGCTGGAATAGTCTTGACGAGATTACCATCTGTCTCCCAACAGCTGTTCCTGTGGGTCCTCTCCCCAACCTTCTCGGAGCCTTCGGGGTCCTTGTGACCTGGCCATTTAGCCCATGGTGTGCAAAAAAGTGCCGCTCAGAGGTAAAACAACCCAACGTTAAAGAACACGCTGGATGGCCTTGACGGGAGGCTACCATCTGTCTCTCAATAGCTGTTCCAGTAGGTCCCCTCCCTCAACCTTCTCTGAGCCTTCGGGGTCCATGTGATCTGGCCATTTAGCCCATGGTGTGCAAAAAAGTGCCGCTCAGAGGCAAAACAACCCAACGTTAAAGAACACGCTGGATGGCCTTGACGGAAGGTTACCATCTGTCTCCCAACAGCTGTTCCACTGGGTACCCTCCTCCAACCTTCTCTGAGCCTTCGGGGTCCTTGTGACCTGGCCATTTAGGCCATGGTGTACAAAAAAGTGCCGCTCAGAGGTAAAACAACCCAACGTTAAAGAACACGAAGCGTGGCCTTGAAGGGAGGTTACCATCTGTCTCCCAACAGCTGTTCCAGTGGGTCCCCTCCCCCAACCTTCTCCGAGCCTTCGGGGTCCTTGTGACCTGGCCATTTAGCCCAAGGTGTGCAAAAATGTGCCGCTCAGAGGTAAAACAACCCAACTGTTAAGAATAGATGTGATTTTCCATTGAGATAACATGAAACTGTTCCCATTTTTCTGCCTCGTTCCTGCATATACGATATTACGAAGTCCTGAAGAATAAAGGCATGTCTGATATTTTGCGCGGAGTTTTCGACGAGTAGTGGAATAGGCGTCGCTCTCCTTCACAAAACTATATATCACCATCCTACAGAGAGTGAGCGATGGAGCGAAAGTGGAAAGAGAATTAAAAGCAGAAAACCGTCATGAGGTAGAGAACGAGGAGGGGGGTAGGGAATTGAGGGCGGGGACACGAGGACTCAGAAAGCAGTTCCAGCGTCACATGTTCGCCCCAACGGACCGTGCGCTGTCCTCTAGTTTCAAGCGTTATCCATCAAGTACCAGAAGGGGGAGTCGTGGCTGGCCTGTGCCGGCAAACAGCTCCCGTTCATCACGGCCACAGGCTGCAATTACAGCCCACTAACGGCCAAAGTAAGACGTATCTGAGGCTGTTCATCACCTCCTGCGTCCGACGCTCCTACAGCTCACTCTCTAGAGGGTGCAGGACATACGGAACTTAATGCGGTGCCGGCCATTTAGCATTCAGTTAAATGGGTTCGCCTGTCCGTGGATGTGATGAACTGCCATCCCTTCTGTCTCTCTGCTGGGCAACAGGCAACGTGAGGGAACAGCAAGAGCATTCAGCATCCCCACCCTCTGAGGCGCACGCATCACGCCCTCTACTTCTCACCTCTCCCAACCCTAACATCTAGGCCAGCGTGGAAGCAAACCCTTAATTGGCCGCCTCCAATGCACACAGGTCATTTACGGGGACCGCTCTCAGACTTACTCTCCGTTTCCTTAACTCAAGCCGCTGGGTACAGATGCAATCGATCCGACACTGCCTCTAGTGATCCTCTTTCTTCTCCTCGTTGCAACATTGAGAGTGAGGAAGAGATTCCACTGCCTATTAGAAGAACTGACACTCATTTTCGTTTAACCGTCAGACTCCGGGCGATAAATACAAACTTTTTTTTTTATTTTTTCGTACATTACTCCTACATCATCTCTCCGAGTCTCTTGCTCATCCCCCATCACTTGATCCTCTCCCGGAGATGAGTGCGTGGGAGAGAACATTTCTGACTTCACCAAGTTTACGAATCGACGAATTTTTCGCCGTTTATTTGTTAATGGTTCCCGATGATTTCTGTGAGATTTGAAAGTCGTTTTTCTTTATCTTTGTTTTCTGCTATTTTTTTTTAGCTTCTTCTCCTCTCCATTTTTTTTCCCTCCTTTTATTTCTGAGCCGGGTCTGAGAATCGGAACGAAGAAATTCTTTTTCTCGTACTCCGCTGAATTACTCCCCAGAATCGATTTATCATCAGCTTCTGCGAATAACGTAAAGGCAGAGTCAGGAAAAAAAAAAATCATCGAGTTAACGCAGTCATCCAAAGATTAATTCCATCCCATCCCAGAGTCCAACTCACCCATGCACAACTACCAAAATAGGGGGGGGGGGGGGCTCAGGCGATAGCGCGCCAGGCTCGTAATCTGTAGTTCCCAGGTTCGAGTCCCAGCTGGGTCAGCGTTGAGATTTATCTCCGCAAAATTCCCTGCCCACGGTCAGTAGGGGACATCGATGGGCTTGGAAAGGCCGCCGTCCGTCGGATGGGACGTTATGCCGTGTCTCCGTGTGCGGGAGAGCCATACCCTGTGCACGTTAAAGAACACGCTGGATGGCCTTGACGGGAGGCTACCATCTGTCTCCCAACAGCTGTTCCAGTGGGTCCCCTCCCCCAACCTTCTCTGAGCCTTCGGGGTCCATGTGACCTGACCATTTAGCCCATGCTGTGCAAACAAGTGCCGCTCAGAGGTAAAAAACCCAACGTTAAAGAACACGCTGGATGGCCTTCACGGGAGGCTACCATCTGTCTCCCAACAGCTGTTCCAGTGAGTCCCCTTCCCCAACCTTCTCTGAGCCTTCGGGGTCCATGTGACCTGGCCATGGTGTGTAAAAAAGTGCCGCTCAGAGGTAAAACAACAACAACTCTGAACACATCGGACTAAACAACAAGGTCACAGAGCCCCCAAGGGAAAAACCCCATTCGAGAACAAGATTATACACATTCTCACATAATGCACATTTTCACATGTTACACATCTCGTACACTTGTACGCATTCTTACACGGTTAATACATATCCTTACACTTTTTTAACACATTCTTACACACTTGAAACACACTATTGCATGATTAATACGCATTCTTACATGCTTGAAACACATTCTTACACTTGAAACACATTCTCACACTTGAAACACATTCTTACACTTGAAACACATTCTCACACTAGAAACACATTCTTACACTTGAAACACATTCTCACACTTGAAACACATTCTTACACTTGAAACACATTCTCACACTTGAAACACATTTTCACATAATACACATTCTCGCAGACTTCATTCGGATTCTTACACGTTGAAATGCATTCTTTCTCGTTTAATACATATTCTTACACGCTTGATACACATTCTTGCACACTTGATACACATTGTCACATGATTAATACACATTCTTGCACACTTGATACACATTGTCACATGATTAATACACATTCTTGCACACTTGATACACATTGTCACATAATTAATACACATTCTTGCACGCTTGATACACATTGCCACATGGTTAATACACATTCTTGCACACTTGATACACATCGTCACATAATTAATACACATTCTTGCACACTTGATACACATTGTCACATGATTAATACACATTCTTGCACACTTGATACACATTGCCACATGGTTAATACACATTCTTGCACACTTGATACACGTTGTCACATGGTTAATACACATTCTTGCACACTTGATACACATTGACACATGATTAATACACATTCTTGCACACTTGATACACATTGTCACATGGTTAATACACATTCTTGCACACTTGATACACATTGTCACATAATTAATACACATTCTTGCACACTTGATAAACATTGTCACATGATTAATACACATTCTTGCACACTTGATACACATTGTCACATGGTTAATACACATTCTTGCACACCTGATACACATTGTCACAAGATTAATACACATTCTTGCACACTTGATACACATTGTCTCATGATTAATACACATTCTTGCACACTTGATACGCATTGTCGCATGATTAATACACATTCTTGCACACTTGATACACATTGTCACATGATTAATACACATTCTTGCACACTTGATAAACATTGTCACAAGATTAATACACATTCTTGCACGCTTGATACACATTGTCACATGATTAATACGCATTCTTGCACATTGATACATATTCTTATGCCTGAAACATATTCTCACATAATACACATTCTCCCACACTTGATACGCATTCTCACACGTTGAAATATATTCTTACACGCTTGATACACATTCTCACACGTTTAATTCACATTCTTACTCACTTGAAACACATTGTCACATGATTAATACACTCTTGCACACTTGATAACGCTTGAAATACATTCTCACATAATACACATTCTTACACACTTCATACATCTTCTTTCACATTTGATTTGCATTCTTACACACTTTAAACACATTCACACGTGATTAATACACATTCATGCAAGCTTTATGCACATTATTACATGCTTGATTGCATTCCTATGTGTTTGATTATTGATGTATTAAAAGCATAAGTTTAATAATCACCTTATAGTTTTCATACTTATTTAACGCATGGGTTTTACCTCTGAGCGGCACTTTTTTGCACATAATGGGCTAAATGGCCAGGTCACAAGGACCCTGAAGGCTCAGAGAAGGTTGAGAGAGGGGACCCACTGGAATAGCTGTTGAGAGACAGATGGTAGCCTCCCGTCAAAGCTACCCAGTGTGTTCTTTAACATTGGGTTGTTTTACCTATGAGTGGCACTTTTTTGCCCACCGTGGGCTAAATGGCCAGGCCACATGGACCCCGAAGGCTCAGAGAAGGTTGAGGGAGGGGACCCACTGGAACAGCTATTGGGAGACAGATGGTAGCCTCTCGTCAAGGCCATCCAGCGTGTTCTTTAACGTTGGGTTGTTTTACCTATGAGCGGCACTATTTTTGCACACCATGGGCTAAATTGCCAGGTCACAAGGACCTCGAAGGCTCAGAGAAGGTTGGGGGAGGGGACCCACTGGAACAGCTGTTGGAAGACAAATGGTAGCTTCCCGTCAAGGCCATCCAGCGTGTTCTTTAACGTGCACAGGGTATGGCTCTCCCGCACACGGGGCCACGGCTTAACGTCCCATGCGACGGACGGCGGCCTTTCCAAGCCCATCGGTGTCCCCTATTGACCGTGGGCAGGGCGGGGAATTTTTGCGGAGATAAATCTCAACGCTGACCCAGCTGGGACTCGAACCTGGGAACTACAGATTACGAGTCTGGCGCACTACCAACTGGGCCACCCCCGCCCCTTATTTGACGCATGTTGATGAATGTTTTTCAACATTAGATGCATATTTTTTACGTGTCTAATGCATATTCTTACATGTTCATGCAAAACATTTGTATCGTATATATATTCAGAAAGCCTCACATTGGAAATTAATACCTATTCGTTTCATGTGCGTACATGTTCGCTCTTGAAGTTTTCGTATTAATTTCGTCTTCTCTTCAAAGACAGAGAGAGAGAGCCTTTCATTACTTTCTACTCCATTTTTCCACGTTTTTTTTTAACTCTTTGACTAGATCGTAGTGTTTGGCACACCCCATGCATGATTACTGAGAATTTCTAAAGAAGGAAAATTACTACTTTGAGAGTAGCAAAAGAGGGTGTCCAAAAAAAAAAATCTTGGCCTTAATTGAAAGTTCTTTTTCCTTCTTACTGAGACGGGTGACAGCTTAAGCATCACACGTCTACCACTTAGTATGTTAATATATTGGAACTAATGCTAAACTGCAAGTTGCACGTGACAATTTTCGTCACTTATCGGATTAAGCTCTCTTCCCTCTGTTCCTCTTCCTCCACCTCTTCTTCCAGAAACGGAGGAAGTGTGTGAAGCAAGACCCGCTTTGGCACGAAGCCAGTTATTGACATTTCCCCAAGTACAGTTTTTCTTTTAGGCTTTGGGTCGTCCGAGTTAGTCTAAAAATTCAAAACTGATACATTCCAGAAACGTCGTAGCAGAAGAAATGTTGGAGGATTATTATTACTCTTTGAATGACGTAATGAATTTCAGGAACCAGTTTTCGTTATCAGTTCGTCATCGGGGCAGGGGTGGCTCAGTCGGTAGCGCGCCAGGTTCGTAATCTGTAGTTCCCAGGTTCGAGTCCCAGCTGGTTCAGCGTTGAGATTTATCTCCGCAAAATTTCCCCGCCCTGTCCACGGTCAGTAGGGGACACCGATGGGCTTGGAAAGACCGCCGTCCGTCGGATGGGACGTTAAGCCGTGGCCCCATGTGCGGGAGAGCCATACCCTGTGCACGTTAAAGAACACGCTGTATGGCCTTGACGGGAGGCTACCATCTGTCTCCCAACAGCTGTTCCAGTGGGTCCCCTCCCCCAACCTTCTCTGAGCCTTCGGGGTCCTTGTGACCTGGCCATTTAGCCCATGGTGTGCAAAAAAGTGCCGCTCAGAGGTAAAACAACCCAACGTTAAAGAACACGCTGGATGGCCTTGACGGGAGGCTACCATCTGTCTCCCACAGCTGTTCCAGTGGGTCCCCTCCCCCAACCTTCTCTGAGCCTTCGGGGTTCATGTGACCTGGCCATTTAGCCTATGGTGTGCAAAAAAGTGCCGCTCAGAGGAAAAACAACCCAACGTTAAAGAACACGCTGGATGGCCTTGACGGGAGGCTACCATCTGTCTCCCAACAGCTGTTCCAGTGGGTCCCCTCCCCCAACCTTCTCTGAGCCTTCGGGGTCCTTGTGACCTGGCCGTTTAGCCCATGGTGTGCAAAAAAGTGCCGCTGAGAGGTAAAACAACCCAACCCAACGAGTGAGTTATACGAGCAATAATCTCATTTTTTTTTCCACTGATAAGAGAAAGATTGGAGCTAAAAACCAGCGAATCTCTCAATCGTCGCAACGCTCCAAAAAATGTTAGAATCACGAAACCGTTGAGAGAGAGAAGAACGGTTGAGTGACTGAAAGAAGAAGGGAGATCGTGGAATGCCAGTCTCGTGACGACCACATCGTTGATGACGGACACACTGGGAGGATCTCTATAAAGAAGCACTTCAGCAGAAATTTAATAAGGAGACCCAAGGGCTGATAAAGCGATAGTCACAAGTCTCTCAAAATCTCTTCTTGTGGGAGAGAGGTTTAATAAAGGGCGCGGTCGGCTTCACGGTGAAGGGGTTCACAGCTGACCCTGATAATCGGGGTTCTGTTCCGAGGCCGTTTGATAATACATCGACAGTTGTGTTGTTGTTAGCTATTAGTACACCAGTTTAACTCTGTATAGGGTCATTGTTTTGGTGATTACACTGCGGGTTGGGTTGGGTTGTTTTACCTTTGAGCGGCACTATTTTGCACACCATGGGCTAAATGGATACGTCACAAGGACCCCGAAGGCTCAGAGAAGGTTAGGGGAGGGGACCCACTGGAACAGGTGTTGGGAGACATATGGTAGCCTCACGTCAAGGCCATCCAGTGTGTTCTTTAACGTTGGGTTGTTTTACCTCTGAGCGGCACTTTTTTGCATACCATGGGCTAAATAGGCAGGTCACATAAACCCCGAAGGCTCAGAAAAGTTTGGGGGAGGGGACCCACTGGAACAGCTGTTGGGAGACAGATGTTAGCCTCCCGTCAAGGCCATCCAGCGTGTTCTTTAACGTTGGATTGTTTTACCCCTGAGCGGCACATTTTTGCACACCATGGTCTAAATGGCCAAGTCACAAGGACCCCAAAAGCTCAGAGAATGTTGGGGGTGGAGACCCACTGGAACACCTGTTAGGAGTCAGATGTTAGCCTCCCGTCAAGGCCATCCAGCGTGTTCTTTAACGTTGGATTGTTTTACGTCTGAGCGGCGCTTTTTTGCACAACATGGGCTAAATAGCCAGGTCACATAAACCCCGAAGGCTCAGAAAAGTTTGGGGGAGGGGACCCACTGGAACAGCTGTTGGGAGACAGATGTTAGCCTCCCGTCAAGGCCATCCAGCGTGTTCTTTAACGTTGGGTTGTTTTACCTCTGAGCGGCACTTTTTTGCACACAATGGGCTAAATGGCCAGGTCACAAGGACCCCGAAGGCTCAGAGAAGGTTGGGGGAGGGGACCCACTGGAACAGCTGTTGGGAGACAGATGTTAGCCTCCCGTCAAGGCCATCCAGCGTGTTCTTTAACGTTGGATTGTTTTACCCCTGAGCGGCACATTTTTGCACACCATGGTCTAAATGGCCAAGTCACAAGGACCCCAAAAGCTCAGAGAATGTTGGGGGTGGAGACCCACTGGAACACCTGTTAGGAGTCAGATGTTAGCCTCCCGTCAAGGCCATCCAGCGTGTTCTTTAACGTTGGATTGTTTTACGTCTGAGCGGCGCTTTTTTGCACAACATGGGCTAAATAGCCAGGTCACATAAACCCCGAAGGCTCAGAAAAGTTTGGGGGAGGGGACCCACTGGAACAGCTGTTGGGAGACAGATGTTAGCCTCCCGTCAAGGCCATCCAGCGTGTTCTTTAACGTTGGATTGTTTTACCCCTGAGCGGCACATTTTTGCACACCATGGTCTAAATGGCCAAGTCACAAGGACCCCAAAAGCTCAGAGAATGTTGGGGGTGGAGACCCACTGGAACACCTGTTAGGAGTCAGATGTTAGCCTCCCGTCAAGGCCATCCAGCGTGTTCTTTAACGTTGGATTGTTTTACGTCTGAGCGGCGCTTTTTTGCACAACATGGGCTAAATAGCCAGGTCACATAAACCCCGAAGGCTCAGAGAAGGTTGGGGGAGGGGACCCACTGGAACAGGTGTTGGGAGACATATGGTAGCCTCACGTCAAGGCCATCCAGTGTGTTCTTTAACGTTGGGTTGTTTTACCTCTGAGCGGCACTTTTTTGCATACCATGGGCTAAATAGCCAGGTCACATAAACCCCGAAGGCTCAGAAAAGTTTGGGGAGGGGACCCACTGGAACAGCTGTTGGGAGACAGATGTTAGCCTCCCGTCAAGGCCATCCAGCGTGTTCTTTAACGTTGGATTGTTTTACCCCTGAGCGGCACATTTTTGCACACCATGGTCTAAATGGCCAAGTCACAAGGACCCCAAAAGCTCAGAGAATGTTGGGGGTGGAGACCCACTGGAACACCTGTTAGGAGTCAGATGTTAGCCTCCCGTCAAGGCCATCCAGCGTGTTCTTTAACGTTGGATTGTTTTACGTCTGAGCGGCGCTTTTTTGCACAACATGGGCTAAATAGCCAGGTCACATAAACCCCGAAGGCTCAGAAAAGTTTGGGGGAGGGGACCCACTGGAACAGCTGTTGGGAGACAGATGTTAGCCTCCCGTCAAGGCCATCCAGCGTGTTCTTTAACGTTGGATTGTTTTACCCCTGAGCGGCACATTTTTGCACACCATGGTCTAAATGGCCAAGTCACAAGGACCCCAAAAGCTCAGAGAATGTTGGGGGTGGAGACCCACTGGAACACCTGTTAGGAGTCAGATGTTAGCCTCCCGTCAAGGCCATCCAGCGTGTTCTTTAACGTTGGATTGTTTTACGTCTGAGCGGCGCTTTTTTGCACAACATGGGCTAAATAGCCAGGTCACATAAACCCCGAAGGCTCAGAAAAGTTTGGGGGAGGGGACCCACTGGAACAGCTGTTGGGAGACAGATGTTAGCCTCCCGTCAAGGCCATCCAGCGTGTTCTTTAACGTTGGGTTGTTTTACCCCTGAGCGGCACTTTTTTGCACACCATGGTCTAAATGGCCAAGTCACAAGGACCCCAAAAGCTCAGAGAATGTTGGGGGTGGAGACCCACTGGAACACCTGTTAGGAGTCAGATGTTAGCCTCCCGTCAAGGCCATCCAGCTTGTTCTTTAACCAGCACAATTTATGTCTCTCTCGTACACGGGACCAGAGCTTAACGTCCCATCCGACGGACGGCGGCCTTTAAAATCCCATCGGTGTCCCCTACTGACCATGGGCAGGGCGGGGAGTTTTGCGGAAATATTAGCCAACAGTCATGACATAATACCGTGAGGGAAGCATGGTTCATCGCATCACATCACAGAAGGTGATTATTATTATATTTTTTTTTTCACCACTGGCAAATGCGAAAAATCTCCGCACCTCATGGTTGAGTCGCGAGTCGGGATCCTAATATTACCTTTAAATAAAAAAAATAAATACCCTCTCAAGCAGCTGCTTGCCACAGAGGTCTGACGGGAGCCTCTCAGTTTATATGCCATAGTAGAAGATCTGAGAGGATGGCAGGACCTCAGTAGATAAACAGCACACATATCCATGCCTTACCCGGGGCTCGAACCCAGGTCCCTTAGATCAGTAGCCAAGCGTGCTAACCACTCGGCCACGGGACGGCTATAATCGTTTAAAAATTCCGTCATTTGCATACTCTAGTGCCTTTTAACGATGGAAATTAAAACCATCGTAAGATTCCGAAAACGTAAAATTTTTCTATTTCATTAACATCGATTCCGACTAGAGCTCTACCGACTGAGCAATCCCCCCACCCACCCCCGAAAAAAATAAAACTTTCATTGCCTCTAAGAAAATTGACAAAATAAGTGATAACAGTAATTAATTTATTTTGAGAATGTGACAAAAATGAAAAAGCACGTTCTATCAAATGTAAATATCTACATTCTAAAATAGTATTTCTTGTTTATAAGGGGGGCGGGGGTGGCTCAGTCGGTAGCGTGACAGGCTCGTAATCTGTAGTTCCCAGGTTCGAGTCCCAGCTGGGTCAGCGTTGAGATTTATTTCCGCAAAAATTCCCCGCCCTGCCCACGGTCAGTAGGGGACGCCGATGGGCTTGGAAAGGCTGCCGTCCGTCGGATGGGACGTTAAGCCGTGGTCCCGTGTGCGGGAGAGCCATACCCTGTGCACCTTAAAGAACACGCTGGATGGCCTTGACGGGAGGCTACCATCTGTCTCCTAACAGCTGTTCCAGTGGGTCCCCTCCCCCAACCTTCTCTGAGCCTTCGGGGTCCATGTGACCTGGTCATTTAGCCCATGGTGTGCAAAAAAGTGCCGCTCAGAGGTAAAACAACCCAACTCCCAGTTTTTATGCAACCTAATGAAAAGTAATCTGGTGAACTCATTAATCTAATGAATAGCCATCTGAATAAATACGGTAGTAAATAAAAGGATAAAATATCGGAATGTTTTAAATTCTTTCTATGGGGGGGGGGGGGAATTTAACGCCGCAATTACGTCCATATATCAGCATATTTAATGACTTTGTTTGTGGAATTAAGACGTCAGTTTCTGGGGTTTCGATTATACTAAGAAATGAAAAATTATGCTGGTGATTTAATTTGGTAGAAAAAGCTCTCTGATGTTTAAAATAAAAACACATAACCCCCTATCTGATCTGAAGCAAACTCTGCACATAATAACCACAGGTTGTTATTATTACTTAAGATGAAAAATGACCACTTAGTGCAAGAGAAATCACTGAAATTTAGCGCTTCGTAATTTCGTGAATGATTTTCGCTTTTTTTCCCCCATTATTATTGTTTCCTATGAGTTATGTTTAAACCCTTACGGGAGAGTATTTTTTTTATTAATTCTTTCCTTTAGAATTGTTCGTGTTTAAAAACGGATCTCGAGAAAGTAAAATATGGTGGGGGGGGGGGGGGGTTGTGATGTAATTAAATCAAGGGGGAGCTTGGGTTTGGTTGTTTTACCTCTGAGAGACACTTTTTTGCACACCATGGGCTAAATGGCCAGGTCACATGGACTCTGAAGGTTCAGAGAAAGTTGGGGGAGGGGATCCACTGTAAGAGCTGTTGGGAGAGATATGGTAGCCTCCCGTCAAGTGTGTTCTTTAACGTTGGGTTGTTTTACCTCTGAGCGGCACTTTTTTGCACACCATGGGCTAAATGGTCAGGTCACATGGACCTCGAAGGCTCAGAGAAAGTTGGGGAAGGGGACCCACTGGAACAATGGTTAGGGAGACGGATGGTAACCTCCCGTCAAGGACATCCAGTGTGTTCTTTAACGTTGGGTTGTTTTACCTGTGAGCGACACTTTTTTGCACACCATGGGCTAAATGGCAAGGTCACATGGACCCCGAAGGCTCAGAGAAGGTTGGGGGAGGGGATCCACTGGAAGAGCTGTTGGAGACAGATGGTAACCACAGAAGGCCATCCAGCGTGTTCTTTAACGTGCACAGGGTATGGCTCTCCCGCACACGGGGTCACGGCTTAACGTCCCATCCGACGGACGACGGCCTTTACAAGCCCATCGGTGTCCCCTATTGACCGTGGGCATGGCGGGGAATTTTGCGGAGATAAATCTCAACACTGACCCAGCCGGAACTCGAACCTGGGAACTACAGATTACGAGCCTGGCGCTCTACCGACTGAGCCACCCCCGCCCCTAATGGATGAGAAACCCATTGAACTACAATTGGATAAATAACCCAAAGTACTACAATTGGATAAATAACCCACTGTACGACAAAGGGTTCAAGAAATCCAGTGAACAAAATGGTAAAGGAACATACTGACCAATAAATGGATAAAGAACAAACTGGACAAAATATGGATAAAGAAACCACTGAACATAAAAAAGGATAAAGAAACCACTGAACATAAAAGGATAAAGAAACCACTGATATTGGTAGCAATCTCGACCCTCAATAGACTATTTCAAGGAAAAAAAAAAGCCATTTTACTCATATACATCCTCCTGAACACTTACAGTCTCTGAAAAAAGTATACGAACACTATGGTTGATTACAGAATTCAGGAAAAATATTTGGCAACGATTTTTTTTAGAAATTAGTGATCTGGCAACCTTCGTGTCACGGGATTGCAGAATTGAGGAGAAATACCTGGAGCGTGTACAGCAGCTGTACACGCTCCAGTTACCGTTCGCAGCAAACTGGAGCGTGTGCAGTAACTGCACACGCTCCAGTTTGATGTGAACGGTAACTGCACACGCTCCAGTTTGCTGTGAAGGTAGCTGCACACGCTCAATATTTCCGTGAGTGAGCCCACACGATCTAGTATCAAAAAAATATGACTACCTACAGTCGCTCCAAAAAGTATCCGAACACTATGGTTGATTGCAGAATTCAGAAAAAATATCTGGCAACGATTTTTTTTAGAAATTAGTGATCTGGCAACCTTCGTGTCACGTGATTACAGAATTCAGGAAAAATATATGGAGCGTGTACAGCAACTGTACACGCTCCAGTTACCGTTCACAGCAAACTGGAGCGTGTGAAGTTACTGCACACGCTCCAGTTTGCTGTGAACGGTAACTGCACACGCTCAATATTTCCGTGAGTGGGCCCACACGATCCAGGTCTTTGTGAGCTCACACGATCCAATGTGCTGTGAACATTAACCGCAACCGCTCCAGTTTGCCGTGAACGGTAACTGCACACGCTCCATATTCATTGCATTATATATTCATACGCATTATATATATATTAAAAAAGTATCCGAACACCATGGTTGATTACAGAATTCTGGAAAAATATCTGGCAACGTTTTTTTTTATAAATTAGTAATCTGGCAACCTTCGTGTCACGTGACACGAAGGTTGCCGGATCACTAATTCCAAAAAAAAAAAAAATCGTTGCCAGGTATTTTTTCTGAATTCTGTAATCAACCATAGTGTTCGTATACTTTTTTTCAAAGACTGTACTTACAACATCATCCCCCCCCCCTCTCAATTCCCGGAATATCCTTTACAGAGTTGTCATTAACAGTAATTTTGAATGAAAGTCAAAATCTCGTTTTCGAGATTATGTGTTCCACCCAAAAGTGTCTCCTTCAAACCTTAGCGCAATTCTCACGGCATTGGTGGCGGGAAAAGAAAAAGATCAAGGAAAACTAAAAAAAAAACGCCACTGGACGCATGAACGAGTGAGACTTTATTCGTGAATGACCCATTGTTCGGAAGGCCATTGTCTCTCTTTTTTGAGGGTGAGAGAGCCGCAAGCACGAGCAGGACAAAAGAGATACGTTAACATGTTTCGAAAATCTTTTTCGCCATACCTTGAATCTCGGTCTTGTAAAAGTGCATGACTAGGTAGGGCAACACAAAGGACAGTGGTTAGCGAAAAGGGAGGTGCCAGTTGTTGGGGGGAGCTGTGGGGGAAAGAGGAGGTTGGGGGGGGAAGATGGTCAGCGAGTAGAGGAGAGGGGTAGAGCTCGGGGGAGGGTTAGGGGGGAAGTCGAGACAGAGAACAGCAAGCCAAACTGGTTCTCTTGAAGAATGGAAAACTGTGAAAATGGAGCATGGACGAGCAGCTGGAAAATGGTTGTACGTACGTGATGGGACCCGGCATTCTAAGGTCATGCATGACTGACCCCGTGGCCCTCGACCCCCCAGTAAGTATTTAACTTGGGGAGGGGCAGGGGGGAGCGTTTGAGAAAAAGGCTGAGGAAAGAGAGAACGCAATTGAGTTTCGGTGAGATGGAATCGTAAGGAAAGGAGGAATGTTGGAATCGTGCATTCATTAGAACGCCTATTAAGCAATGAGATGGGTCTCGGTCGCTCGAGCTTCAGAGATAGGATCGTTTGAAGTGGCAGGTGGAGGCTGGGTTGCAGGAAAGAAAAAAAAGTGAGGAATTGCAAGGGGGAACTTTTTTTTCACGAGAAAGTAGATATGGGATGTCCGTGGTAAATTATTTAGGAGGCATTTTTTGGATGTTGTTGTGTGAGTATTGTGGGAGAAGATAGTTGTTTATAAACAAGTTTTTTTTTTTGAAATAGAGAAGGATTGTCTTGTCCAATTTATATATATATAAATAAATAAATACCCTCTCAAGCAGCTGCTTGCCACAGAGGTCTGACAGGAGCCTGTCAGTTTATATGCCATAGTAGATCTGAGAGGATGGCAGGACCTCAGCAGAAAAACAACACATACAACCGTGCCTTACCCGGGGCTCGAACCCAGGTCCCTTAGATCAAGTAGCCAAGCGCGCTAACCACTCGGCCATGAAAAATAAATAAATACCCTCTCAAGCAGCTGCTTGCCACAGAGGTCTGACAGGAGCCTGTCAGTTTATATGCCATAGTAGAAGGTATGTGAGGATGGCAGGACCTCAGCAGAAAAACAACATGAACATCCATGCCTTACCCGGGGCTCGAACCCAGGTCCCGTAGATCAGTAGCCAAGCGCTCTAACCACTCGGCCACGGGACGGCATGTCCAATTTAGGGATGAGGTAATTCGGTGAGTAAAAGTGAGGCAACGTCGCTGAGGTGGAAATTGAGGCTGTAAGGATGGGGTGAGAATTCGGGCAATGCGGTTGTAGTGAATTTGAAGCAATGGAGATGAAGTTAAAATGAGGTAAGTGGAAATTGGGGCATTGTATCTGAGGTCAAATTGAGGCAATGTGTGTGAAGTGAAATTGAGGTAATGTGTATGAAATGAAATTGGGCAACGAGATGGGATGGAAACTAGGGTGAAGTGGCTGGGTTGGAAATTGAGGTAACGTGGCTGAGGTTTAAATTGAGGCAACGTGGCTGAGGTTTAAATTGAGGCA
>JAWZYU010000034.1:45511200-45596200 GCA_038380435.1 Ryuthela nishihirai | reverse complement strand
TCCTCCCCCAACATTCTCTGAGCCATCGGGGTCCTTGTGACCTGGCCATTTAGTCCATGGTTTGCAAAAAGTGCCGCTCAGAGGTAAAACAAACCAACGTTAAAGAACACACTGGATGGCCTTGACGGGAGGCTACCATCTGTCTCCCAACAGCTGTTCCAGTGGGTCTCCTCCCCCAACATTCTCTGAGCCTTCGGGGTCCATGTGACCTGGCCATTTAGTCCATGGTGTGCAAAAAGTGCCGCTCAGAGGTAAAACAATCCAACGTTAAAGAACACGCTGGATGGCCTTGACGGGAGGCTACCATCTGTCTCCCAACAGCTGTTCCAGTGGGTCCCCTCCCCCAACCTTCTCTGAGCCATCGGGGTCCTTGTGCCCTGGCCATTTAGCCCATGGTGTGCAAAAAGTGTCGCTCAGAGATAAAACAACACAAAAGCTGTCTTAGTGAGTCTCATTTTTTCAACCTTCTATGAAATTTTGGGGCCCTTGTGACTTGCCATATTATGCCAATGTGTGTACAAAAAAGTAACAACCTAACATTCCAAAAAATACCTTTCAGATTTCTGCTTCATGATAAATTGTTAACCGAATGGACACTGACAATCTTCACTAACCAAGAAACGAAGAAAATACAGGTATCGAAAATGTGGCGTACTGAAAATCCCAACAATAATTCATCACCGAAGGAAAAATCCTGCATCTGAAATCGAATCCCTTCGTGATTTCAGCGCATCATCGTCCAGCACGCCACTCGGCAGCTGAGCGTCACCGCCAGAGACGCTCGAAACGGATGCCGAGCGAGTGAATTTTAGAGCGAAAGAAAGTAACTAATCAAAGGTGAAGTGTGAAGATAGATGAAGGACTCTAAGCAGCTGGAAGAAGAAGAAGAAGATGAAGAAGAGCACTCTACTCTTGTAACTCTGTTGGCACTTCTACTGCTTTCACAGTGATGGTGATTCCATCTAAAGAGAGTCGTCATTTCAGTGAGTGGTCGTCTCACAGCCTCCTAGCATCCTTGACACTCCTCCCACTGCCTCCTAACATCCGGAGTAGTGGTTGGATGAGGGTGTGGATGACTCTGGAGGAAGAACTGGCACATCTCCTTGGAGTGATAAAGAGAAGTCAAAATGGCTGACAAAAATGATGATAAAAATTCAGCACTGAACTTAAGGCTGTTAAGGAGGGCTGAATTGGGAGGGTTGGGTTGCTTTTTTTCTGATTGCACTTTTTTTTTCACACACTGGGCTAAATGGCTATGTCACAAAGACCCATAAGGCTCAGAGAAAGTTGGGGGACCCAGAGAACAACTGAGGAGGAAACGGCTCAGTCGGTATCGCGCCAGGCTCGTTATCAAAAGTTCCCAGTTAGGTCAGCGTTGAGTTTTATCTGCGCAAAACTACCCGTCCTGCCCACAATTCAGTAGGGAACACCTATGGGCTTGGAGAGGCCGCCATCCGTCGGATGAGACGTGGTCCCGTGTGCGGGAGAGCCATACCCTGTTTGCGTTAAACAACACGCTGGATGGCCTTGACGGGAGGTTACTATCTGTCTCCCAACAGCTGTCCAGTACAGTCGCTCAAAAAAGTATCCGAACGCTATGGTCGACTACAGAATTCATAAAAATATCTGGCAACGATTTTTTTAGAAATGAGTGATCTGGCAACTTTCGTGTCACGTGACACGAAAGTTGCCAGATCACTAATTTCTATAAAAATCGTTGCCAGATATTTTTTCTGAATTCTGTAATCAACCATAGTGTTCGGATATTTTTTTGAGCGACTGTATTTTTCTCCAAAGACCCATATTACCAACCTAAAGACCGATATTTCCGCCCTTGGTCGATATTTACGCCCCCAATAGCGGTATTTTCCTCCTCAAGAACCAGTATTTGCTCCAAGGACTGATATTGCTTTCTCCAAAGATCAGCTCCCCCCAGAAAGTTCAGTATTCTCCCACTAAGGACTGATATTTCCCACCACGGATCGATATCCCCCCCTACACACAGACCGGTATTGCCCCTCCTCTACGAACTGGTATTCCCCCCCAAGAACCTGTTTTTTCCAGAAAGACCGGCATTTCCATTTCCCCCCAATGACAGATATCCCGCCTCCCCACCCCAGGACTTCCCAAGGACTGGTATTCCCCCCCAAGAACCTGTTTTTCCCAGAAAGACCGTCATTTTCCCTTTCCCCCCAATGAAAGATATCCCACCTCCCCACCCGAGGACTACTACTTACCAAGGACTGGTATTTTCCCCCAAGAACCTGTTTTCTCAGAAAGACCGGCATTTTCCCTTTTCCCCCAATGACAGATATCCCGCCTCCCCACCCGAGGACTACTAATTACCAAGGACTGGTATTTTCGCCCCAAGGACCTGTTTTTCCCAGAAAGACCGGCATTTTCCCTTTCCCCCAATGACAGATCCCGCCTCCCCACCCGAGGACTACTACTTTCCAAGGACTGGTATTTTCCCCCAAGAACCTGTTTTTCCCAGAAAGACCGGCATTTTCCCTTTCCCCCCCCCCCCCCAATGACAGATATACCGCCTCCCCACCCGAGGACTACTACTTCCCAAGGACTGGTATTCCCCCCCCAAGGACCTGTTTTTCCCAGAAAGACCGGCATTTTCCCTTTCCCCCCAATGACAGATATCTCGCCTCCCCACCCGAGGACTACTGCTTCCCAAGGACTGGTATTTTCCCCCAAGAACCTGTTTTTCCCAGAAAGACCGGCATTTTCCCTTCCCCCCCCCAATGACAGATATACCGCCTCCCCACCCGAGGACTACTACTTCCCAAGGACTGGTATTTTCCCCCAAGGACCTGTTTTTCCCAGAAAGACCGGCATTTTCCCTTTCCCACCCAATGACAGATATCCCGCCTCCCCACCCGAGGACTACTACTTCCCAAGGACTGGTATTTTCCCCCCAAGAACCTGTTTTTCCCAGAAAGACCGACATTTTCCCTTTCCCCCCAATGACAGATATCCCGCCTCCCCACCCGAGGACTACTACTTCCCAAGGACTGGTATTTTCCCCCCAAGAACCTGTTTTTCCCAGAAAGACCGACATTTTCCCTTTCCCCCCAATGACAGATATTCCGCCTCCCCACCCGAGGACTACTACTTCCCAAGGACTGGTATTTCCCCCCAAGGACCTGTTTTTCCCAGAAAGACCGGCATTTTTCCTTTCCCCCCAATGACAGATATCCCGCCTCCCCACCCGAGGACTACTACTTCCCAAGGACCTGTTTTTCCCAGAAAGACCGGCATTTTCCCTTTCCCCCCAATGACAGATATCCCGCCTCCCTACCCGAGGACTACTACTTCCCAAGGACTGGTATTTTCCCCCAAGGACCTGTTTTTCCGCAGGCGGACCTGTATTTTCCCTCCAATTACCGGCACACCTCCCCCCGCCAAAAAGGATCGATACTTTACCCCCACCCACCCAAGAACTAGCATTTTCCCCCCAAATACCAGTTTCCCCCCAGAAAAAACAGTATTCTCCCCCTAAGAACCATTTCCCCCCAATAAAAAGACAAAGATATATCCCTCCTCCTCCCCCCATGACGAATACCGTTTCGCAGCTCCCACTTTCTGAAACGATGCGTCATTTTATTTCACTTTCCCCACTTGAAATCGATCCTCTGGTAAAATCCGTTCTTTTCTCTTTTTTTTGCATCTTCCTTCAAGTGCTCTCCCTCTCTCTGTCGTGATTAACAACCCCTCTGGTCTTGCCACCGGTGAGGTTGTGAGGGCGATACTCAACAACAACCAGTCACAGAAAAAAAATATATAAAACAAGGGGGGCTTACGAAAACACTCCCAACAGTAAAGGAAGAAAACCCGACATCGAAAACAACATGCATTATACAATTTCTCTCTCCTCCGACCATCTTCCCTCCTCCAGATATCCCACAGAACGTGAATAAAAACACCCAAAGGCTAGCCAGTACGGACAAGTTAGGAGGTCAAGTTGGGGAGCAGAAGGAGTCTGTGTAGGGGGAGGGGGGGTGGACTGACGGCAATCAGGACATTGCAGCTCAGCAGTCTCGAACGACCTTTGTGCATATGCCCTGCGGGAGACAAAAGGGATGCTGTGTGCGAGAGCATGAACGGACAGGAGAAGCGGGCTTGGCATTTATATTGCAGACCGCATCCCCGAAGAAACTGCTCGCCGACAATGTGCCTTGTAAATGTCAGAAAGAATAAGAATAGGGTCGATGGAGAATCGAAATACCCGTCTTCCAGTTTACGTCGCCTCAAGGTTGGTCATCGCTCTGCTTTAGATTTTCTTGCATCGTGGATGAGGGAGATGAGGCAAAGGAGCACCAAGAGGAGGAGGATTTTTGCACAAAAGATTTTGTAGGGATGCTGTAAGAAACCGGAAGATTTGCTTTCTGCGCTGCAGACTGATTTGTTCTTTTGATCTCTATGTGTGTTTTTGTGCCTCGAAGTGGTTTGTTTTTGTAGACAGTTCTTTACTACCCACACTTCTGGGGAAGTGAGGTTTTTTTTTTTAATTTTATAGGAGATTTTATGTTTTACATGTATATGTTGCTGTTACCTCTCGATATGTGTCGGCCCTTTCGGGAAAAGAGTGCCTCGAACAATTTCATTCCGAGAAAAATAAAAAAATAAAAAACAAGAAATAAAAAAAGACTAATAAAAAAATAAATAAATACCCCCTCAAGCAGCTGCTTGCCACAGACGTCTGACAGGAGCCTATCAGTTTATATGCCAGAGTAGAAGGTCTGAGAGGATGGCAGGACCTCAGCAGAAAAACGACACAAACAGCCATGCCTTACCCGGGGCTCGAACCCAGGTCCCTTTGATCAGTAGCCAAGCGTGCTAACCACTCGGCCATGGGACGGCTAAAAAAAAGACTATTTCATAAAATATTAAAAAAATTCAAAAATGCGGATCATAAGGACCCCGAAGGTTCAGTGAAGGTAGGGACGTACAGTCGCTCAAAACATATCCGAACCCTATGGTTGATTACAGAATTAAAAAAAATTACATGACTGAAAGTGTGACTTCGTGTCACGTGTCACGTGGCACGAAGGTTGCCAGATCACTACTTTCTAAAAAAAAGATCGTTGCCAGATATTTTTTCTCAATTCTGTAATTAATCATAGTGTTCGGATATTTTTTGAGCGACTGTACAGATAGTTTGGGGATATATTTTTTGGGGGGTAAATTCCAGTCCTTAGAGGAGGAAGAAATATCTGCCCTTGTAGAAAAATAGCGGTCCTTAGAAAATATACAAATAATCGCATGATCCTATTGCTATAGTGCAGGGGTGGGTGTGGCTCAGTCGGTAGCGCGTCAGGCTCGTAATCTGTAGTTCCCAGGTTCGAGTCCCAGCTGGGTCAGTGTTGAGATTTATCTCCGCAAAACTCCCCGCCCTACCCACGGTCAGTACGAGACACCGATGGGCTTGGAAAAGTCGCCGTCCGTCGGATGGGACGTTAAGCCGTGGCCCCGTGTATGGGAGAGCCATACCCTGTGCACGTTAAAGAACACGCTGGATGGCCTTGACGGGAGGCTACCATCTGTCTCCCAACAGCTATTCCAGTGGGTCTCCTCCCCAAACCTTCTCTGAGCCTTCGGGGTCCATATGACCTGGCCATTTAGCCCATGGTGTGTAAAAAAGTGCCACTCAGAGGTAAAACAACCCAACGCTAAAGAACACACTAGATGGCCTTGACGGGAGACTACCATATGTCTCCCAACAGCTGTTTTGAGCACAACACCTTCTCTGAGCCTTCGGGGTCCTTGTGACCTGTCCATTTAGCCCATGGTGTGCAAAAAGTGCCACTCAGAGGTAAAGCAATCCAACGTTAAAGAACATGCTGGATGGCCTTGACGGGAGGCTACCATCTGTCTCCCAACAGCTGTTCCAGTAGGTCCCCTCCCCCAACCTTCTCTGAGCCTTCGGGGTCCTTGTGACCTGGTCATTTAGCCCATGGTGTGTAAAAAAGTGCCACTCAGAAGCAAAACAACCCAACAACTCAACCCATAGTTAAATTTTAAGAAAGATTAACTCTCTCAACATGTCACTCATTGCTAAATATTCCCTTCCCTTTACTGGAGAGCTGTCTAGTAGTATCTAGATGGCTCCTGATTATTGTGGTTACTATTCACACACCCTATTCAATATTAACCTTCGGACAGATTTATATTTAGCCCTTAATGCATTAAGTCTACTTTTTGCTCGCTCCGCCAAAATCATCAGATATTTCGCAGCACGAGGTCCACTTCTAGCTGGAGGGGCGGGGGTGGCTCAGTCGGTAGCGCGCCAGGCTCGTAATCTGTAGTTCCCAGGTTCGAGTCCCAGCTGGGTCAGCGTTGAGATTTATCTCCGCAAAATTCCCCGCCCTGCCCACGGTCAGTAGGGGACACCGATGGGCTTGGAAAGGCCGCCGTCCGTCGGATGGGACGTTAAGCCGTGGCCCCGTGTGCGGAGAGCCATACCTTGTGCACGTTAAAGAACACGCTGGATGGCCTTGACGGGAGGCTACCATCTGTCTCCCAACAGCTGTTCCAGTGGGTCCCCTCCCCCAACCTTCTCTGAGCCTTCGGGGTCCACGTGACGTGACCATTTAGCCCATGGTGTGCAAAAAAAGTGCCGCTCAGAGGTAAAACAACTCAACCCACTTCTAGCAAATGTCCCCACCATGTCGCTATGGTGTGTGACCCCCCCCCCCGACCCTTCAAACCCTCCCTTCCCACCGAGCTTCTGTTTTCAACTCCTCACCCTCCCGTTTTTCCACACACCCCACTTTTAACCCTTCCCTCCTCACCCCCCTCCTCACTTGGCAGTCATTCAAGGTGAGCCCCTCCCTCATCCCTGCTCCCCCACCCCCACCCAGCAGTTCAATGTACCGTGAAACGCAAGATTTCAAGTGCAAGCACTTTCACAGTCGTAGAGAGAAAGAGAGCACTGACGCTCGCACACCCTATCTTCTTCTCTCACTCTTCATTCTTCGCTCTGGCAGACCCCGAGGAAAAAAAAAGATCTGGAGATCGTAACAGTGCAAAGAGATGAATGGTATCAGCACTATATCTCTCATTCTGACAGATATCTTTTGTCTTTGGAGATCGAGATCTGCCGACCATATCGCTGTGTCGTCCTCACTCACTTTGTCTCACACACACGCTCGCGAGCAGAAGGAAAAGAATTCCTCCCCGGAACTCGGTGGTTCGTCTGTAACGTTGCTTCGTGTCGTTTAGGAAAAGTAAAAACGGATTTCTCTCCTGTTATTCTGAACAACACTTTTGCAACTGTTGCTTCCGACTCGAAACAGAAACCTTGGCAACATCCACATGCACGAGTCTGGTGAATTCCATTCCAGCGTTGGGTTGGGTTGGGTTGTTTTACCTCTGAGGGGCAGTTTTTGGCACACCATGGGCTAAATTGGCCAGGTCACATGGACCCCGAAGGCTCAGAGAAGGTTGGAGGAGGCGACCCACTGGAACAGTTGTTGGGAGGCAGATGGTAGCCTTCCGTCAAGGCCATCCAGCGTGTTCTTTAACGTTGGGTTGTTTTACCTATGAGCGGCACTTTTTTGCACACCATGGGCTAAATGGCCAGGTCACATGGACCCCGAAGGCTCAGAGAAGGTTGGGAGAGGGGACCCACTGGAACAGCTGTTGGGAGATAGATGATAGCCTCCCGTCATGGCCATCCAGCGTGTTCTTTAACGTTGGGTTGTTTTACCTCTGAGAGGCACTTTTTTGCACACCATGGGCTAAATGGCCAGGTCACATGGACCCCGAAGGCTCAGAGAAGGTTGGGGGAGGGGACCCACTGGAACAGCTGTTGGGAGACAGATGGTAGCCTCCCGTCAAGGCCATCCAGCGTGTTCTTTAACGTGCGCAGGGTATGGCCCTCCCGAACACGCTGCCACGGCTTAACGTCCCATCCGACGGACGGCGGCCTTTCCAAACTCATCGGTGTCCCCTACTGACCGTGGGCAGGGCGGGGAATTTTGCAGAGATAAATCTCAACGCTGACCCAGCTGGGACTCGAACCTGGGAACTGCAGATTTCGAGCCTGGCGCGCTACCGACTGAGCCACCCCCGCCCCCCATTCCAGCGAGTACAGTTCAGTATTCCAGTGAGGATATATCCTATGCAAGGTTTTCAACACCTTTAAACCTGCTAACAGTTCTGCAATTCCCTTTCCCAACCTTCTGAGCCCTCGGGGTCCTTGTGACCTGCCATTTAGCCCATTATGTGCAAAAAAAAAAGTGCACATAACAGATTTTTTGTTCTTTATTTTATTTTTGTTATATTATTTATTGTTATGTTCCAATTTTATTTTTATTTTATTTTGTTATATTATTTATTGTTATGTTCCAATTTTATTTTTATTTTATTTTTGTTATATTATTTATTGTTATGTTCCAATTTTATTTTCATTTTATTTTTGTTATATTATTTATTGTTATGTTCCATTTTTATTTTTATTTTATTTTTGTTACATTATTTATTGTTATGTTCCATTTTTATTTTTATTTTATTTTTGTTATATTATTTATTGTTATGTTCCATTTTTATTTTTATTTTATTTTTGTTATATTATTTATTGTTATATTCCACTTTTGATTTTATTTTGTTATATTATTTATTGTTATGTTCCATTTTTATTTTTTATTTATTTTGTTATATTATTTATTCTTATGTTCCATTTTTATTTAAAACGCTAAGTGTTGATTATTGATTTATCAATAATTATTTTCTCAAAAATTATTTTTGGTAAAAATAAATTGTTCACCATTAGCACATCAAATAAAATTTCATTGTTCAAATACTGTCAAAATCGCTATTGTTGATTTATACATGCATTGGCAACAATTTAATTGTTTCTGCATCTTTTTTTTTTAAATGAGCCTAAAAGCCCATTTTTGCATTATCTATGCATTGTCCAATATGTTATTTAAAATTTCTCATTTCTCCCTTGCTGAATACTCCAAAAATTTACTCTTGCGCCTCTCGTACTTTGGCTAGGATTAGACTGTTTTTTTAATACATGCATCAGTAAAAAATTGTGTCTTTCCCTTCTTGCATTGACTGAAATTTGATTCTTGCTCATCGCTTACAGTGGCTAAAAATACATTGTTGTTCATCGCTTACGCTGGCTAAATATTACATTCTTGATTATCGATTACGCTGGCTAAATGATGCATTACACTTACATTGTCTAAAAATATATTCTTGATCATCGCTTACACTGGCTAAATAATGCATTCTTGCTCATCGCTTACGCCGGCTAAATGATGCATTCTTGCTCATCGCTTACACTGACTAAATGATGCATTCTTGCTCATCGCTTACACTGGCTAAAAATATATTCTTGATTATCACTTACACTGGCTAAATGATGCATTCTTGCTCATCGCTTACGCCGGCTAAATGATGCATTCTTGATCATCGCTTACACTGGCTAAATGATGCATTCTTGCTCATCGCTTACACTGGCTAAAAATATATTCTTGATCATCACTTACACTGGCTAAATGATGCATTCTTGCTCATCGCTTACACTGGCTAAAAATATATTCTTGATCATCACTTACACTGGCTAAATGATGCATTCTTGCTCATCTCTTACACTGTCTAAAAATACTTTCTTGCTCATCGCTTACACTGACTAAAAATATATTCTTGATCATCACTTACACTGGCTAAAAATACTTTATTAATCATCTCCTACACTGACTAAAAACACATTCTTCCTCATCACTTACAGTGGCTAAGAATATATTCTTGCTCCTCATCGCTTACACTGACTAAAAATACACTCCATCTCATCGTTCACATTGACTAAAAATACATTCTTACTCATCGCTTACACTGACTAAACATACATTCTTGTTCATCGCTTACACTGACTAAAAAATGCATTTTTGCCCATCGCTTACACTGACTAAATATGCATTCTTGCTCATCGTTTACACTGACTAAAATATATTTTTGCTCATCGCTTAATAATTTATATTAAGCGATGATAAAGATTGCATTTTTAGCCATATGGCTAAAAATATACTCTTTCTGTCTTTCTATGTTATAGAAAATATTATTGCTCCATCCTTACATTGGCTAAAAGTTCACTGTTGCTCCATCTGTTCATTGGATGAAAATTTATTATAGCTCTAGCTGTTTATTGGCCAATAATCATTGCTGTTCATCCATGGACCAACAGAAGAATTCTTGTCATCCCGGCTTACATTGCCCAAAATTTCATTGTTGTTCCTCGCTTACACTGGCTAAACATTTATCTTTATTTTGTCTATCCACAGGCTGAAAAATATCACTTTTGCCTCGTCTTTACCTTGGCTAGGAAAATGACTGGGTTGGGTTGTTTTACCTCTGAGCGGCACTTTTTTGCACATTATGGGCTAAATGGCCAGGTCACAAGGACCTTGAGGGCTCAGAGGAGGTTGGGGAAGGGACCCACTGGACCAGCTGTTGGGAGACAGATGGTAGCCTCCCTTCAAGACCATCCAGTGTGTTCTTTAACGTTCGGTTGTTTTACCTCTGAGCGGCACTTTTTTGCACACCATGGGCTAAATGGCCAGGTCACAAGAACCCCGAAGCCTCAGAGAAGGTTGGAGGAGGGGATCCACTGGAATAGGTGTTGGGAGACAGATGGTAGCCTCCCGTCAATACCATCCAGTGTGTTCTTTAACGTTGGGTTGTTTTACCTCTGAGCGGCACTTTTTTTGCACACCATGGGCTAACAAGGACCCCGAAGGCTCAGAGAAGGTTGGGGAAGGGGACCCACTGGAACAGCTGTTGGGAGACAGATGGTAGCCTCCCGTCAAGGCCATTCCGGGCGTGTTCTTTAACGTTCGGTTGTTTTACCTCTGAGCGGCACTTTTTTGCACACCATGGGCTAAATGGCCAGGTCACAAGGACCCCGAAGGCTCAGAGAAGGTTGGGTAGAGGACCCACTGGAACAGCTGTTAGGAGACAGATGGTAGCCTTCCGTCAAGTCCATCCAGCGTGTTCTTTAACGTTGGGTTGTTTTACCTCTGAGCGGCACTTTTTTGCACATTATGGGCTAAATGGCCAGATCACAAGGACCCCGGAGGCTCAGGGAAGGTTGCGAGAGGAGACCCACTGGAGCAGCTGTTGGGAGACAGATGGTAGCCTCCCGTCAACGCCATCCAGCGTGTTCTTTAACGTTGGGTTGTTTTACCTCTGAGCGGCACTTTTTTGCACACCATGGGCTAAATGGCCAGGTCACAAGGACCCGGAAGGCTCAGAGGAGGTTGGGGGAGGGGACCCACTGGAACAGCTGTTACGAGACAGATGGAAGCCTGTCGTCAATGCCATCCAGTATGTTCTTTAATGTACACAGGGTATGGCTCTCCCCCACACGGGGCCACGGCTTAACGTCCCATCCGACGGACGGCGGCCTTTCCAAGCCCATCGGTGTCCCCTACTGACCGTGGGCAGGGCGGGGAGTTTTGCGTAGATAAATCTAAATGCTGACCAGCTTTTTTAGAAATCAGTGATCTGGCAACCTTTGTGTCAAGTGACACGAAGGTTACCAGATCACTAATTTCTAAAAAAAATCGTTGTCAGATATTTTTTCTAAATTGTGTAATCAACCATAGTGTTCGGATATTTTTTTTTTGAGCGACTGTACATGCTATGTCTGAAAAATTGATTTTGCTTCGACTGTATAATTGGATAAATATTGATTATTGGGGTGGAGTCTATTTGACAACAATCAAACCGTTACACAATGTGCAGAATCACATAATTAGATTCATGATGAAACTAAGAAAATTTGAAAGCGTTGGAAATGTATAGAATGAATTAGGTATTTTACAAATGAGGAAATTATATGTATTTCAGGTACGGAAATACATAAGAATGAATTTTAATGTTCAAACCTTACGGACATTTGAAAAGAATACTCGACTGTCAAAAAACCTTTTCTCACTTGATTTAAAAGCGAGCAAAACTATTGTTGAAAAACATTATGTTTATTTGGCTCCAAAGTTTTTTAACTACTTACCAGAGTACATCAAAGGAATAAGAAATGATAACTTTTTCTATAAGGAATTAAGAAAATGAATTTTGAATGTAGTAAATATTGAAATTGTTTTAGAAATAAAAGAGATTTAAATGTAATATAATTTCATTTGATGCTGAATTGCCTTAAGGTGCTCAACTGAACCACTTACTAACGCACAGTTCAATATAGATTTTTATATTTTGCTGTTTTCTACCCAAATAAAGTTTTCTTTATTTTTGTTTTTATTTCATTTATTCTTAATGATAATTTTCAAACTTATAAATTGGTTAAATATTTACTTAGATTTTTTGATCAAGCTAGCAAAATGTGAGGAAATGTGAAACTGAAGCATGTTGCCTTTTCGTTTTATTACAACTGTTAAATTTCTTCCACAAGCGAGTTTTTACTCTCGTGGAAGACTCAACATTTTTTCTCAGACTTTTACTGAAAAATGTACGCAAAATTATAAAACACTAATGAAATATAATATTAAAATTTTCCATATATATGGTATGAATGAATATATGATTTTTATTGTACAAACTGTGTATAAAGAAGAATATATATTAGAAAATGTAATACTTTAAAATTGTGTATCTGAGATATACAACATTATATATATATATATTTCATTATAATTTCAGTTCTAAGGTAAAAAAAACATTTAAGTGTAAAGTACTGCATATTCTGAGAATAAATTATCTATCTATCTATATACATTTTAAACTGTTCGCTTTTCCGTATAGTGACTGAAAAAAGTTTGTTTCTCCATAAACAATCTCGCATTAGTTGTTAGCAATGTTACATCGCAACATTGTTAACAACCAATTGTTGCTCAATTGAATAATAGCTAAGAAACGTTTTTGCTGCAATATTGATGACAATTCGTTTTTACTCCAATATCATATTCATGAAAATTTGTTTTTATTCCAGTAACATATTCATGAAAATTTGTTTTTATGCCAAATATTATACTGATTAAATTTGCTTTTTACGCCAAATATTACACTGATGAAAATTTGTTTTTATATCAAATATTATACTGATTAAAATTTGTTTTTACGCCAAATATTATACTGATGAAAATTTGTTTTAACACCAAATATTATACTGAAGAAAATTTGTTTTTACACCAAATATTACACTGAAGAAAATTTGTTTTTATACCAAATATTATACTGATGAAAATTTGTTTTTACGCCCAATATTATACTCATGAAAATTTGGTGTTCACTTGTATCATATTTATGAAAATTTGTTTTTACGCTAATATTATATTTGATGAAATTTGTTTTTACCCCAAAATATTATACTGATGAAAATTTGTTTTTACACAAATATTATATTTATCAAAATTTTATTTTATTTAATATTAAAGGGAGGAAATTTTTTTATTCAATATACATTATTGGAAAATTGTTTTTGCTATAATGTATTTATGAAAATAATTTTTGCTATAGTGTATTTATTAAAAATAATTTTTTCTCCATTATCATAGTTTCGAAAAATTGGTTTTTGCTCCAGTTTTAGTTATGAAAAAATATTGTTCTATACTCCAATTATACTGATGGAAAATTGTCTTTTGTTTCAAATATGATAATGAGAGCAAAAATTATTTTCATAAATATAATTAGGGAAAATATTTTTTTCCCTAATTATATTTATGAAAATAATTTTTTCTCCATTATTATAGCTTCGAAAAATTGGTTTTTGCTCCAGTTTTAGTTATGAAAAAATATTGTTCTATACTCCAATTATACTGATGGAAAATTGTCTTTTGTTCCAAATATGATAATGAGAGCAAAAATTATTTTCATAAATATAATTAGGGAAAATATTTTTTTTCCCTAATTATATTTATGAAAATAATTTTTGCTCCAGTATTTACAATCTTGAAAGGTTGCTTTTCTGCTCCAATAATTTGATGAAAAAATTGTTTTTCCCTCCATTTCTATTGATGGAAAATTGATTTTTGCCCTAATTATGTCAGTGAAAAATATATTTTACTCCAAACACATTGATGAAAAAAAAAACTTTTTTTCTCTTAAATTA
Source organism: Ryuthela nishihirai (assembly GCA_038380435.1). NCBI lineage: Eukaryota > Metazoa > Arthropoda > Arachnida > Araneae > Heptathelidae > Ryuthela > Ryuthela nishihirai. The sequence continues at coordinate 45,582,114 of JAWZYU010000034.1, read as the reverse complement.
TGTTAATGAAAAAAATTCCTTTTCCTCCAATTATATCGATGAAAAATTGTTTTTTTCTCTAATATTATAATGATGGAAATGATTTTTGCCCACATATTATAGTGCTGATGAAAACTGATGAAAACTCTTTTTTCTTTTACACATGGTGGCGGGGGTGGCTCAGTCGGTAGCGCGCCAGGCTCGTAATCTGTAGTTCCCAGGTTCGAGTCCCAGCTGGGTCAGCATTGAGATTTATCTCCGCAAAATTCCCCGCCCTGCCCACAGTCAGTAGGGGACACCGATGGGCTTGGAAAGGCCGCCGTCCGTCAGATGGGACGTTAAGCCGTGACCCCATGTGTGGGAGAGTCATACCCTGTGCACGTTAAAGAACACGCTGGATGGCCTTGATGGTAAGCTACCATCTGTCTCCCAACAGCTGTTCCAGTGGGTCCCCTCCCCCAACCTTCTCTGAGCCTTCGGAGTCCATGTGACCTGGACATTTAGCCCATGGTGTGCGAAAAAGTGCCGCTCAGAGGTAAAACAACCCAACCCAACTCTTTTACACATACTTTGGTTAAAATATTCACTCTATTGATCTAAAATCAATGTCCGTCCATCTCCGCATTGGTTAAAAAATTTAATGCAACGTTCTCCCAATTCCTTGGCTAAATATTAAAAGTGAACTTTTATTTTTCCTCGGGAACTTTCTTTGTGACATCATTGCCGCTTCCGACAAAAAAAAGAGTAAGAAAACAAAATTCCTTAGTTTCTTTAAAAACCTTCCGAAGAACTCAGCGGAAAGAAAAAGGAAAAGATGCAAATGCCATTGGACGAGGAAGCAGAGGAGAAATCCTCCAAAAGCATTCTGCTATTAGAAGATTCCGAAATCGATAAACAGTCTCTGACATCTGGCAGCTCAATTTTTTCGAGAATGAATTGACTCTACAGTAAACAAAGCGTTAAATAGAACCCGTGCACCTGCTACGTGTCGAGATGCTCCTTAATATTGCTTCTTCAATATTGCTTCTTCAAAAGGAACACATGATGCAGCTAGCTGCAATCAACTGTAATGACTTGGACACTGCTGTTGTCCAGTTACGATGAAGGGTTGGGTTGTTTTACCTCTGAGTGGCACTTTTTTGCACACCATGGGCTAAATGGCCAGGTCACATGGACCCCGAAGGCTCAGAGTTGGGTTGGGTTGTTTTACCTCTGAGCGGCACTTTTTTGCACACCATGGGCTAAATGGCCAGGTCACATGGACCCCGAAGGCTCAGAGAAGGTTGGGGGAGGGGACCCACTGGAACAGCTGTTGGGAGACAGATGGTAGCCTCCCGTCAAGGCCATCCAGCGTGTTCTTTAACGTTGGGTTGTTTTACCTCTGAGCGGCACTTTTTTGCACACCATGGGCTAAATGGCCAGGTCACATGGACCCCGAAGGCTCAGAGAAGGTTGGGGGAGGGGACCCACTGGAACAGCTGTTGGGAGACAGATGGTAGTTTCCCATCAAGGCCATCCAGCGTGTTCTTTAACGTGCACAGGGTATGACTCTCCCACACATGGGGTCACGGCTTAACGTCCCGTCCGACGGACGGCGGCCTTTCCAAGCCCATCGGTGTCCCCTACTGACCGTGGGCAGGGCGGGGAGTTTTGCGGAGATAAATCTCAACGCTGACCCAACTGGGACTCGAACCTGGGAACTACAGATTATGAGCCTGGCGCGCTACCAACTGAGCCACCCCCGCCCTCCAGTTACGATGAAGACAGAGAACTAAGCACTAGGGATCTTTTTCTTTCCCCCCCCCCCGTTCCACCCCCATCCAAATGTCTGGTATAACAATGACTAATGTTGGCACGTTCTAACTTACGAGAACAAAGGAATGCGTTGTTTTCCAACGAGCTAAAATGTTTTGTCCCCGATTGATTCCTCAAAAAATAATGATCTAATTGCGACGTGTTCTAATACTAATGATGATTATTGAGTGTTTAATTCGTATATGCTAACCTTTTATATATATATAAATAGATTTATTTTGGGAGGGGCGGGAGTGGCTCAGTCGGTAGCGCGCCAGGCTCGTAATCTGTAGTTCCCAGGTTCGAGTCCAAGCTGAATCAGCGTTGAGATTTATCTCCGCAAAATTCCCCGCCCTGCCCACGGTCAGTAGGGGACACCGATGGGCTTGGAAAGGCCGCCGTCCGTCGGATGGGACGTTAAGCCGTGGCACCGTGTGCGGGAGAGCCATACCCTGTGCACGTTAAAGAACACGCTGGATGGCCTTGACGGGAGGCTACCATCTGTCTCCCAACAGCTGTTCCAGTGGGTCCCCTCCCCCTACCTTCTCTGAGCCTTCGGGGTCCATGTGACCTGGCCATTTAGCCCATGGTGTACAAAAAAGTGCCGCTCAGAGGTAAAACAACCCAACCCAATCGTATATGCTAACCTTATATATATATAAATAGATTTATTTTGGGAAAGGGTTATTTGTAGGCGGAGAGAAGAGGCTTTTTTTTTTTCTTTTTGCTGTTCTTTTTTTACAGAAGGATATTCTCTGTTTACAATGAAGCCTGATGAATCAGGATTTCTTCCCGCCCATGTACACCAACCTCCCGCTGTTCATCACTCTTTTAGCAAACCTCTTAGACTTTGTCGCCTCCTCGTGCTCCACTGATTTATACCCTTAATTCGAAGGAAGCCTCCGAGAAAGCTATTCATCCTAATCTCGGAATCAGCGTTCTCTCTCTTTCCCTGTAGTAGCTATGTCTGAATCACGAAATTGGATAATGCACTACTGACGATCTTTTTTCAGTTTGAGCAGTTTTCTTTCTCTTCCTTTCCAATAATACTCGTGGAGCGGTTAGTTTTTTTTTTCCTTCTACGTTTTTATCTATTTGTTTTCGATCATTTTAACTTGGCTTTTAAGTCGCCATTACATTTCGTGCTCTTGTTCTTCCAGACAGATGATAGTGGAAACGATGGCGATGACGATTATAATGAGGTATGCGATGACGATTATAATGAGGTAGACGATGATGATTATAATGAAGTGGCAGATGATGATTAATTGAGGTAGGCGATGACGATTATAATGAGGTAGGCAATAACGATTAAAATGAGATAGGCTATGATGATTAAAATGAGGTAGACTATAGATTAATTGAAGTAGGCGATGACGATTATAATGATGTAGGCAATAACGATTAAAATGAGGTAGGTTATGGAGATTATAATGAAGTGGCGGATGATGATTAATTGAAGTAGGCGATAACGATTAAAATGAGGTAGGCTATGATGATTAATCGAAGTAGGCGATGACGATTATAAGGAGGTAGGCTATGACGATTATAATGAAGTGGCGGATGATGATTAATTGAGGTAGGCGATGACGATTATAATGAGGTAGGCAATAACGATTAAAATGAGATAGGCTATGATGATTAAAATGAGTAGACTATAAGATTAATTGAAGTAGGCGATGACGATTATAATGAGGTAGGCAATAACGATTAAAATGAGATAGGCTATGATGACTAAAATGAGGTAGACTATAAGATTAATTGAAGTAGGCGATGACGATTATAATGAGGTAGGCAATAACGATTAAAATGAGGTAGGTTATGGCGATTATAATGAGGTAGGCAATAACGATTAAAATGAGATAGGCTATGATGATTAAAATGAGGTAGACTATAAGATTAATTGAAGTAGGCGATGACGATTATAATGAGGTAGGCAATAACGATTAAAATGAGGAGGTTATGATGATTAATTGAAGTAGGCGATGACGATTATAAGGAGGTAGGCTATGACGATTATAATGAAGTGGCGGATGATGAATAATTGAGGTAGGCGATGACGATTATAATGAGGTAGGCAATAACAATTAAAATGAGGTAGGTTATGGCGATTACTTGAAGTAGGCGATGACGATTATAAGGAGGTAGGCAATAACGATTATAAGAGATATATGATGACGAATAATTGATATGCGATGACGATTTATTAAGGAAGGTGATGACAATTAATTAAGATAGACGATGACGATTATAATGAGATGGGCTATGAAGATTAATTGAGGTAGGGGTTGATAATTATAATGAGATTTGTGCTGATGATTATAATGAGGTAGGCGGATGATGATTAATTTGTTATGCAATGACGATTATAATGAAGTAGACGATGACGATTAATTACGATAGGCGATGATGATTATAATGATGTAAGAAGTGCCAATGACAATGGTAATTACAATGAGACACTAATTTGTGATACACTTGGATTTTTAAAATTGTGACACACGTGGATCACTATTTTCGCGACGCATTTATTTCATTAAAATTTGTGACACACTTGAATATCTAATTTATGGCATCCTTGGATCGCTAATTTGTGATACACCTGAATCAGTAATTTGTGATACGCTCGGATCACTAAATGTAGAATCGCTTGGACCACTATTTCGCGACGCATTTGGATCATTAATTTGCGACACACTTAAATATCTAATTGTTGCATTCTCAGATCACTAATTTGTGATACACTTGGATTGCAAAATTATGATACATTTGGACCATTAAAAATTATGATACACTTTGGATTCGTGATACATTAGGATCACTATTTTCGCGACGCATTTGAATCATTAAAATTTGTGACACATTCGAATATCTAATTTATGACATCCTTGGATCGCTAATTTGTGACACACTTGGATCAGTAATTTGCGATACCCTCGTATCACTAAATATGATGCATTTGGATAATGATAATTAAAATTTGTGACACACTTAAATATCTAATTTGTGACACTCTCATATCACTACACGTTGGTTTGTTTACCTCTGAGCGGCATTTTTTTGCACACCATGGGCTAAATGGCCAGGTCACATGGACCCCAAAGGCTCAGAGAAGGTTGGGGGAGGGGACCCACTGGAACAGCTGTTGGGAGACAGATGGTAGTCTCCTGTCAAGGCCACCCAACGTGTTCTTTAACGTGCACAGAGTATGGCTCTCCCGCACACGGGACCACGGCTTAACGTCCCATCCGACGGACGGCGGCCTTTCCAAGTCCATCGGTGTCCCCTACTGACCGTGGGCAGGGCGGGGAATTTTGCGGAGATAATTCTCAACGCTGACCCTGCTGGGGCTCGAACCTGGGAACTACAGATTACGAGCCTGGCGCATAGGCAGGGCGGGGAATTTTGCGGAGATAAATCTCAACGCTGACCAGCTGGGACTCGAACCTGGGAACTACAGATTACGAGCCTGGCGCATAGGCAGGGCGGGGAATTTTGCGGAGATAAATCTCAACGCTGACCCAGCTGGGATTCGAACCTGGGAACTACAGATTACGAGCCTGGCGCCTAGGCAGGGCGGGGAATTTTGCGGAGATAAATCTCAACGCTGACCCAGCTGGGACTCGAACCTGGGAATTACAGATTACGAGCCTGGCGCCTAGGTAAGGCGGGGAATTTTGCGGAGATAAATCTCAACGCTGACCCAGCTGGGATTCGAACCTGGGAACTACAGATTACGAGCCTGGCGCCTAGGCAGGGCGGGGAATTTTGCGGAGATAAATCTCAACGCTGACCCAGCTGGGACTCGAACCTGGGAACTACAGATTACGAGCCTGACGTGCTACCGACTGAGCCACGCCCCCCCCCCTCCGCCCCCTTTTGTTTCGAAGATCTTACAGCATCAGCATAAAGAATCTATTGTTGACGAACAGAAGAAACCGCAGATTGCGTTTGGTTCGCAATCAACTAAACACCGAAAACAAGTCGTACATCACTGACGTGATGTAACAGGTAGCGAGGACTGGAGGGGGGGAGAAAATATCATTCCACCCCCTCAACAAGGAATTGAGAAGAGGCCATTGTAATCATAAGACAGAGAGCATGACGGTTGATGAACGACTTCGTGTGGAAGTCTCTCTAACAAACGCTATGCATCTTGGGAAATAAAAATAGTTGGAATCAACTAGGAAGGAGTGGTAAGCGATGAGTTATTCTTCCACCTCCAGAGGCGGGAGAGACATGGATCAACCCGCTGATGATCACTTCTGCTTTCGGGACGGAAGAAGAGTGAGGAACAGATGTGTTTTCAGTTGTGCCATTGAGTTCACTGAGAGGTTAGTCGAGCGTCCGTGATCTCGGCGTTCATTTCCTGAGAATGCTCACGGGGGAAAAAGGATCACTCTGCGGAGGAAGATGACAGTGATGGTTTGCGAAGGAGCGTGAACGCATTCACGTGTCTGAACGCGGACGAGGAAAGTTGGTATGATTAATAGGCCCGAGTATCGCAGGAAATAGAAAGGGGTTATTTTGAGAAGGGTTTTTTTTTTTTTTTTATTTCTTTTTTTGGTGGAGGGGGGGGAGGTTGAAGGGAGGGAAGAAGATTTACAGAAGAGACGTAGGATGAGTTTCATTTTTGTTGGAAAATAAGAGAAAATGTATACATATTGAGGGAGGTCGAATAAATAAATAAAGTAAAGAACGTAATAAACGAAATGAAAGTGATAAATAAATACGAGTAGAAATCTGAATTCCCAAGTTGATAGATGATGAATGGAGGTAACGAAAAATCGCTTTCACTGATGATTGGTAAGATCTGGGTTTTAAGAGAAGCCGAAGTTGAGATTTCAATATGGTTGTGAAGAATAAAAAAAGTTAAACATTATATTTAAAACGGGGCGGGGGTGGCTCAGTCGGTAGCGCGCCAGGCTCGTAATCTGTAGTTTCCAGGTTCGAGTCCCAGCTGGGTCAGCGTTGAGATTTATCTCCGCAAAATTCCCCGCCTTGCCCACGGTCAGTAGGGGACACCGATGGGCTTGGAAAGGCCGCCGTCCGTCGGATGGGACGTTAAGCCGTGGCCCCGTGTGCGGGAGAACCATACCCTGTGCACGTTAAAGAACACGCTGGATGGCCTTGACGGGAGGCTACCATCTGTCTCCCAACAGCTGTTCCAGTTGGTCCCCTCCCCCAACCTTCTCTGAGCTTTCGGGGTCCATGTGACCTGGCCATTTAGTTCATGGTGTGCAAAAAAGTGACCTTCAGAAGTAAAAACAACCCAACGTTAAAGAACACGCTGGATGGCCTTGACGGGAGACTACCATCTGTCTCCCAACAGCTGTTCCAGTGGGTCCCCTCCCCCAACCTTCTCTGAGCCTTCGGGGTCCATGTGACCTGGCCATTTAGCCCATGGTATGCAAAAAAAGTGCCGCTCAGAGGTAAAACAACCCAACGTTAAAGAACACGCTGGATGGCCTTGACGGGAGGCTACCATCTGTCTCCCAACAGCTGTTCCAGTGGGTCCCCTCCCCCAACCTTCTCTGAGCCTTCGGGGTCCATGTGACCTGGCCATTTAGCCCATGGTGTGCAAAAAAGTGCCGCTCAGAGGTAAAACAACCCAACGTTAAAGAACAAGCTGGATGGCCTTGACGGGAGGCTACCATCTGTCTCCCAACAGCTGTTCCAGTGGGTCCCCTCCCCCAACCTTCTCTGAGCCTTCGGGGTCCATGTGACCTGGCCATTTAGCCCATGGTGTGCAAAAAAGTGCCGCTCAGAGGTAAAACAACCCAACGTTAAAGAACACGCTGGATGGCCTTGACGGGAGGCTACCATCTGTCTCCCAACAGCTGTTCCAGTGGGTCCCTTCCCCCAACCTTCTCTGAGCCTTCGGGGTCCATGTGACCTGGCCATTTAGCCCATGGTGTGCAAAAAAGTGCCGCTTAGAGGTAAAACAACCCAACGTTAAAGAACACGCTGGATGGCCTTGACGGGAGGCTACCATCTGTCTCCCAACAGCTGTTCCAGTGGGTCCCCTCCCCTAACCTTCTCTGAGCCTTTGGGATCCATGTGACCTGGCCATTTAGCCCATGGTGTGCAAAAAAGTGCCGCTCAGAGGTAAAAACAACCCAACGTTAAAGAACACCCTGGATGGCCTTGACGGGAGACTACCATCTGTCTCCCAACAGCTGTTCCAGTGGGTCCTCTCCCCCAACCTTCTCTGAGCCTTCGGGGTCCATGTGACCTGGCCATTTAGCCCATGGTGTGCAAAAAAGTGCCGCTCAGAGGTAAAACAACCCAACGTTAAAGAACACCCTGGATGGCCTTGACGGGAGACTACCATCTGTCTCCCAACAGCTGTTCCAGTGGGTCCTCTCCCCCAACCTTCTCTGAGCCTTCGGGGTCCATGTGACCTGGCCATTTAGCCCATGGTGTGCAAAAAAAGTGCCGCTCAGAGGTAAAACAACCCAATTGTATTTAAAAAAAACTTTCGTTATTTCAGCGAAATGACGGGATTATCAGAGGACAAAGCTGACATCATAATGTAGTTATAAAGAGTAAAGAAAGGTGAACACTCTATTTTTAAAAAGAACATTCGTTATCTTCAGCGAAATCAAGGGATTAGTAGCAAGACGAAATTCCCATTTTTATCGTACTGCAAATAGTAAAAAAAAAATCTTTTTTTTGTTTAGAATTTTGTTATTTACGACGTAAAAAAATGGATTAATAGCGGAAACAATTGAGATTATAATGTAGTTCCAAAGAGTTATGTAAGAGAGATGAACAATTTTTTTTTCAAACTTTTGTTGTTTTCATCGAAGAAAGAATTATTAAGAGCAGACGAATTTATAAACATGAAAGACTGGATTGGATTGTTTTACCTCTGAGCGGCACTTTTTTGCACACCATGGGCTAAATGGCCAGGTCACATGGATCCCGAAGGCTCAGAGAAGGTTGGGGGAGGGGACCCACTGGAACAGCTGTTGGGAGACAGATGGTAGCCTCCCGTCAAGGCCATCCAGCGTGTTCTTTAACGTGCACAGGATATGGCTCTCCCGCACACGGGGCCACGGCTTAACATCCCATCTGACGGACGGCGGCCTTTCCAAGCTCATCGGTGTCCCCTACTGACCGTGGGCAGGGCGGGGAATTTTTGCGGAGATAAATCTCAACGCTGACCGAGCTGGGACTCGAACCTGGGAACTACAGATTACGAGCCTGGCGCGCTACCGACTGAGCCACCCCCGCCCCGTAAAACATGAAAGAACTCTCAAGATCAGTGGTTCCCAAATATTTCGGCATCACCCCGTCCTTTGAACCTTCGAGAAAACCTCACGCCTTTCCATTTCTCTTTTAACATAAGCTAATGTCCCCTATTAACTGGGGCAGGGATGGCTCAGTCGGTAGCCCGCCAGGCTCGTAATCTGTAGTTCCCAGGTTCGAGTCCTAGCTGGGTCAGCGTTGAGATTTATCTCCGCAAAATTCCACGCTCTGCCCACGGTCAGAAGGGGATACCGATGGGCTTGGAAAGGCCGCCGTCCGTCGGATGGGACGTTAAGCCGTGGTTCCGTGTGTGGAGAGCCATACCCTGTGCACGTTAAAGAACACGTTGGATGGCCTTGACGGGAGGCTACCATCTGTCTCCCAACAGCTGTTCCAGTGGGTCCCCTCCCCCAACCTTCTCTGAGCCTTCGGGGTCCATGTGACCTGGCCATTTAGCCCATGGTGTGCAAAAAAGTGCCGCTCAGAGGTAAAACAACCCAACCCCTATTAACTACAAATTCAATTCATAATTAATATTAGCCAAAAAAAAGTCACTTGGAATGTTTTCACACACCCCAGCTTGGGAATCCCTGATGCAGACGGTATTTATTATTATCCCGGTATTTATCCAGTGGATCCCACTACCTCCCCCCCCCCCACAACCTTCTTTGAGCCATCGGAGGACCTGTGTCGCTCAAAGGTAAAATAACCCAATATCTTCCGACGCATAGTGTAACCTCATCTCAAGAGCAAGTTCTCAAGAGCAAGCGTTCCTCATCACCATCCTTCGAGTACAAGCGCACTTCCTCACCATTATCCGCGTACAAAAAAAGCGCAGCTCATCACCATCCTCCACGTAAAAGATAAGTGCACCTCATCATCTTCCTCGTACAAGAAAAGCGCACCTCATCACCATTATCCGCGTATAAGAAAAATCGCACTTTATCACCACCATCCGCGTACAAGAAAAGCGCAGTCCATCACCATCCTCCACGTAGAAGAAAAGCGCATCTCATCACCATCTTCCATATACAAGAAAAATCGCGCTTCATCACCACATCCGCGTGCAAGTAAATCGCACTTCATCACCATCATCCGCGTACAAGAAAAGCTGACCCCCATCACCATCCTCCGCGCAAAATAAAAGCGCACCTCATCACCATCCTCCGCGCATAAGAAAAGCGCACCTCATCACCATCCTCCGCGCACAAGAAAGGCACACCTCATCACCATCGTCCGCGCACAAGAAAAGCGCGCCTCATCACCATCCTCCGCGCATAAGAAAGGCGCAACTCATCACCATCCTCCGCGCATAAAAAAAGCTCACCTCATCACCATCCTCCGCGCATAAGAAAAGCGCAACTCATCACCATCCTCCGCGCATAAGAAAAGCGCACCTCATCACCATCCTCCGCGCACAAGAAAAGCGCACCTCATCACCGTCCTCCGCGTACAAGAAAAGCGCACCTCATCACCATCCTCCGCGCACAAGAAAAGCGCATCTCATCACCATCATCCGCGTACAAGAAAACCTCACCTCATCACCATCCTCCGCGCACAAGAAAATCGCACCTATCACCTTCTTTCGTGAACAAGAAAAGCAAGAAAGGATCACCATTTCACGAAAGATCCGCTCCAACTTATCTCGCAGTCGGGTTCGCGAGAGCTCCATCGGCTTTGCTCGAGCGCCAGAAACGGTCTCTGATGACATACACGGCGGGTTGATGTCTCTTGGCTGCACCCGAGTCATCGTTGCCTCTCCAGAAGTAATCAAAAAGCAATTCTCAGGCCAAAGACCCAACAGCAGAAAGTAATAAAATCTCCTTAAGCGTTGGAATATCTAGAAAAGAAAGTGTTAGTGCTGATTTAGGTGTTATGTAAGTTGTGGCAAGAGGAGAAACATTATCTGGGGGAAAAGATAAGTCATTATTTTTACTGCGGTCTGCGCTTTACAGATATATCAGCATTTCATTTTTTTTTTTACAAATGAGGACCTGTTTGTGCTCTTAGTTACTGTTGCTTTCGTATCTGAGTGAAATTTCTGTGCACATAACTAGATTAATGGCCAGGTTACAAAGACCCCCAAAGACTCAGAGCTTGGTAGGGGAGACTCACTGGATAGATGTTACGGAAGTTGTTGTGTGTTTTATTTCTGAGAGGCACTTTTTCTTCCACAACGGGCTAAATGGCCAAATTACAAAGACCCCGAGGGCTCAGAGAAGGTTTGTGGGAGGGGACCAACTAGACAGCTGCTAGGAGATAGATGGTAGCCTCCCGTCAAGGCCATCCAACGTGTTCTTTAACGTTGGGTTGTTTTACCTCTGAGCGGCACTTTTTTCACACCATGGGCTAAATGGCCAGGTCACATGGACCCCGAAGGCTCAGAGAAGGTTGGGGAAGGAGACCCACTGGAACAGCTGTTGGGAGACAGATGGTAGCCTCCCGTCAAGGCCATCCAACGTGTTCTTTAACGTTGGGTTGTTTTACCTCTGAGCGGCACTTTTTCCACACCATGGGCTGAATGGCCAGGTCACATGGACCCCGAAGGCTCAGAGAAGGTTGGGGAAGGAGACCCACTGGAACAGCTGTTGGGAGACAGATGGTAGCCTCCCGTCAAGGCCATCCAACGTGTTCTTTAACGTTGGGTTGTTTTACCTCTGAGCGGCATTTTTTGCACACCATGGGCTAAATGGCCAGGTCACATGGACCCCGAAGGCTCAGAGAAGGTTGGGGAAGGAGACCCACTGGAACAGCTGTTGGGAGACAGATGGTAGCCTCCCGTCAAGGCCATCCAGCGTGTTCTTTAACGTTGGGTTGTTTTACCTCTGAGCGGCACTTTTTGCACACCATGGGCTAAATGGCCAGGTCACATAGACCCCGAAGGCTCAGAGAAGGTTGGGGAAGGAGACCCACTAGAACAGCTGTTGGGACACAGATGGTAGTCTCCTGTCAAGACCATCCAACGTGTTCTTTAACGTGCACAGGGTATGGCTCTCCCGCACACGGGGCCACGGCTTAACGTCCCATCCGACGGACGGCGGCCTTTTCAAGCCCATCGGTGTCCCCTACTGACCGTGGGCATGGCGGGGAATTTTGCGGTGATAAATCTCGACGCTGATCCAGCTGGGACTCGAACCTGGGAACTAAAGATTACGAGCCTGGAGTGCTACCGATTAAACCACCCCAACCTCAATATTACGAAAGAGATAGAATCGTCCATTAATAACATCCAACGTCTTCTTTAATCTGCGTGAGTCACTTGATGTCCTGGGGCAGAGGTGGCTCAGTCGGTAGCGCGCCAGGCTCGTAATCTGCAGTTCTCAGGTTCGAGTCCCAGCTGAGTCAGCGTTGAGATTTATCTCCTAAAATTTCCCCGCCCTGACCACAGTCAGTAGGGGACACCGATGGGCTTAAAAAGGCCGCCGTCCGTCGGATGGGACGTTAAGCCATGCCCCCGTGTGCGGGAGAGACATACCCTGTGCACGTTAAAGAACACGCTGGATGGCCTTGACGGGACGCTAACATCTGTCTGCTAACGGTTGTACAGAGGGCCCCTTCCCAGTCCTTCTCTAAACTATCGGGGTCCTGGTGACCCCGATGGGCTTGGAAAGGCCGCCGTCCGTCGGATGGGACGTTAAGCCGTGGCCCCTTGTGCGGGAGAGCCATACCCTGTGCACGCTAAAGAACACGCTGGATGACCTTGACGGGAGACTACCATCTGTCTCCCAACAGCTGTTCCAGTGGATCCCCTCCCCCAACCTTCTCTGAGCCTTCGGGGTCCATGTGACCTGGCCATTTAGCCATGGTGTGCAAAAAAGTGCCGCTCAGAGGTAAAACAACCCACGTTAAAGAACACGCTGGATGGCCTTGACGGGAGACTACCATCTGTCTCCCAACAGCTGTTCCAGTGGGTCCCCTCCCCCAACTTTCTCTGAGCCTTCGGGGTCCATGTGACCTGGCCATTTAGCCATGGTGTGCAAAAAAGTGCCGCTCAGAGGTAAAACAACCCACGTTAAAGAACACGCTGGATGGCCTTGACGGGAGACTACCATCTGTCTCCCAACAGCTGTTCCAGTGGGTCCCCTCCCCCAACTTTCTCTGAGCCTTCGGGGTCCATGTGACCTGGCCATTTAGCCATGGTGTGCAAAAAAGTGCCGCTCAGAGGTAAAACAACCCACGTTAAAGAACACGCTGGATGGCCTTGACGGGAGACTACCATCTGTCTCCCAACAGCTGTTCCAGTGGATCCCCTCCCCCAACTTTCTCTGAGCCTTCGGGGTCCATGTGACCTGGCCATTTAGCCATGGTGTGCAAAAAAGTGCCGCTCAGAGGTAAAACAACCCAACGAAATCCTGGTAACCTGGCCATTTTTTTCACAGTATTCAAAAAAGTGCGTCTCAGAGTTAAAAGGACCAAATCCCGTAATTATATATTAAAGAATCATTATTAATACATTTAACGTGACATCAATATGGTATTTATCTGTTTTATTCCAAGCTGAAAACGGCGCAATACCATATTTCAAAAACTTAAATTTCAAAACCTTTCAATGACTTTTCAAGGTCAGCAGCTGTCAGAGGTGTTTTTTCTTCACGCTGTAAGATAAGCTCAAAATATTTAATTTTAGTAAAATCTCAAATTTTGCCGATATCTCTGGAACAACGGTTCTACAAAATAAAAACATTCCATACTGTTGAGATGATCGTCATTTGATTCCACAGGTTAGAGACATGTACAGTCGCTCAAAAAAATATCCGAATATTATGGTTGATTACAGAATTCAGAAAAATTATCTGGCAACGATGACACGTGACACGAAGGTTGTCAGATCGCTAATTCCTTAAAAAAACGTTGTCAGATCACTAATTTCTAAAAAAAAATTCGTTGCGAGATCACTATTTTTTTTAATCGTTGCCAGATCACTATTTTTTTTTTTAGAATCGTTTTCAGATCACTAATTTTTTTTAAAAAATCGTTGCCAGGTATTTTTTCTGAATTCTGTAATCAACCATAGTGTTAGGATATTTTTTTGAGCGACTGTACTCGACACCAAAATGGAAGCCGTTCCATTTCTATCTCGACAGAAAGTGGTAAAATAACAATCCCTTAATTAAGCTCATGTCTGAGGGGAAAAAAAATCCCAATCTTCAGAAATTTTCTTTTTCTAGGAGCGCATTTAAAAGAAATTAGGTTTATCGAATCGCTAACAATTTAGCATTAGCAACACTTTATCACGAAGTTTAAATTTGATACGGTTTGTTGTACAGTCGCTGAAAAAAGTATCCGAACGCTATGGTTGATTACAGAAGTCAGAAAAAATATCTGGCAACGATTTTTTTTAGAAATTAGTGATCTGGCAACCTTCGTGTCACGTGATTACAGAATTCAGGAAAAATATCTGGAGCGTGTACAGCAACTGTACACGCTCCAGTTACTGTTCACAGCAAACTGGAGCGTGTGCAGTTACTGCACACGCTCCAGTTTGCTGTGAACGGTAACTGCACACGCTCAATATTTCCGTGAGTGAGCCCACACGATCCAGGTCTTTGTGAGCTCACACGATCCAATGTGCTGTGAGCATTAACCGCAATCGCTCCAATTTACTGTGAACGGTAACTGCACACGCTCAATATTTCCGTGAGTGAGCCCACATGATCTAGTATCAAAATAATATGACCACCTACAGTCGCTCCAAAAAGTATCCGAGCACTATGGTTGATTACAGAATTCAGAAAAAATATCTCGAGCGTGTACAGCAACTGTATACGCTCCAGTTACCGTTCACAGCAAACTGGAGCGTGTACACTTACTGCACACGCTCCAGTTTGCTGTGAACGGTAGCTGCACACGCTCAATATTTCCGTGAGTGAGCCCCCCCACAATCTAGTATCAAAATAATATGACCACCTACAGTCGCTCAAAAAAGTATCCGAACACCATGGTTGATTACAGAATTCAGAAAAAATATCTGGCAAAGATTTTTTTTAATAGAAATTAGTGATCTGCCAACCTTCGTGTCACGTGACACGAATTTCACTAATTTCTATTAAAAAATATCGTTGCCAGATATTTTTTCTGAATTCTGTAATCAACCATGGTGTTCGGATATTTTTTCGAGCGACTGTACGTTAAACCGTGGTTCCGTATCATGTACGTACACGAAGGTTGTCAGATCACTAATTTCTAAAAAACATCGTTGCCAGATATTTTTTCTGAATTCTGTTAGCACGCTTGGCTACTGATCTAAGGGACCTGGGTTCGAGCCCCGGAATTAGGCATGGATGTGTGTGTCGTTTTTCTGCTGAGGTCCTGCCATCCTCTCAGATCTCCTACTGTGGCATATAAACTGACAGGCTCCTGTCAGACCTCTGTGGCAAGCAGCTGCTTGAGGGGGTATTTATTTTTTTTTTATTTATTTAATCAACCATAATTTTCGGATATTTTTTTGGGCGACTGTATTTATACGAATATTATTTGATTTTCTTAGAGCCTTTGAGACCCCCCCCCCCCCCAGTAACTAGCCATTTGGCCCACTGCGTGCAATAAATACAACTCAACATCAAAACAATCGACCAAAAACAACCCAACGAATCAAAATCCAAACTCCACAACACGCGATTAAAAACAATTTTACCACAGTCAGCAAAAAAAAAAACGAGAAACAAACAAAAAAAAAAACGAAACTATTTTTGACGAATAGAATAATCGTATTTCTGTGATAACTCCCTAACCAACGAACCGACATAAAATAAAAGTTAAATAAATCACATGATACGGCTCACCTTTTTTCGTATCTTCGATAAAACTTCTCCTTCCACTGGGTCCATTTATTTCCACAATAACTACTTCGGGTAAAATTCTTGAATAGATTCACTCCTTCTCTGTCACCACGTCACGAGATTCGGTCGCGTGCTTTGCAGTCACTGTGGGGGCCCCGGCCAATGCATTAATGCATCGAAGGTGATGTGCCTGTTGACGATGGTCAGTCACGATACGTTAACAAGGAATCGGACCGGAAACTACCCCAGAAACCAATGCTAATGAGTTTTTCCTTGGAACTGTCTTGGTCGAATTGCATTTAACGTTCTTACGAACTTTTAAACAAAATGCTCTGTTAAGTTTTCGCGTTTTCTGTATTGCGTGAACCAACAATAGACCGAAAATTTCTTTTTCGATTTTAGTTTCAAGAAAGCGTTAATTCTTGCGTCGATAATTGCATCCTTTATTCGTTAATGAACTGAGAGATATTGTTAAGTCAATTTTGTATTGTTTAATCGACTCTGTTGTACGTACAGTCGCTCAAAAAAGTATCCGAACACTATGGTTGATTACAAAATTAAGAAAAAATATCTGGCAACGATTTTTTTTTAGAAATTAGTGATCTGGCAACCTTCATGTCACATGACACGAAGGTTGCCAGATCACTAATTTCTAAAAAAATCGTTGCCAGATATTTTTTCTGAATTCTGTAATCAACCATAGGTGTTCGGATACTTTTTTGAGCGATTGTAGGGGTCATATTATTTTGATACTAGATCGTGTGGGCTCACTCACGGAAATATTGAGCGTGTGCAGTTACCGTTCACAGCAAACTGGAGCGTATGCAGTAACTACACACGCTCCAGTTTGCTGTGAACGGTAACTGGAGCGTGTACAGTTGCTGTACACGCTCCAGATATTTTTCCTGAATTCTGTAATCACGTGACACGAAGGTTGCCAGGTCACTAATTTCTAAAAAAAAATCGTTGCCATATATTTTTGCTGAATTCTGTAATCAACCACAGTGTTCGGTTGGGTTGGGTTGTTTTACCTCTGAGCGGCACTTTTTTGCACACCATGGGCTAAATGGTCAGGTCACATGGACCCCGAAGGCTCAGAGAAGGTTGGGGGAGGGGACCCACTGGAACAGCTGTTGGGAGACAGATGGTAGTCTCCCGTCAAGGCCATCCAGCGTGTTCTTTAACGTGCACAGGGTATGGCTCTCCCGCACACGGGGCCACGGCTTAACGTCCCATCCGACGGACGGCGGCCTTTCCAAGCCCATCGGTGTCCCCTACTGACCGTGGGCAGGGCGGGGAAATTTGCGGAGATAAATCTCAACGCTGACCCAGCTGGGACTCGAACCTGGGAACTACAGATTACGAGCCTGGCGCGCTACCGACTGAGCCACCCCCGCCCCCACAGTGTTCGGATACTTTTTTGAACGACTGTACGTTAATCCGTGGTTCCGTATCTAGTAGAGCCATATCCTGTGCACGTTAAAGAACACACTGGATGGCTTGACGAGTGGTTACCATCTGCCACCTTACAGCTGTCCAGTGGGTCCCCTTCCCCCTACCTTCTCTGAACTTTTAAGGGTCCTTGTGACCTGTCCATTTAACCAATTGTGTGCAAAAAAGTGTCGCAAAAAGTACAAAAATATAGTTTAAAACAATGTCATCGAATTATGTGAATTTCAGTGGAAGCTCCTTTGTGGTGGTTCAAAATTTTATTTTAAATTTAGTGCCTAGAAAAAAATATTTATTCTTATTTTTGATTTCTTTAAATTTGTTTAATAAAATAATTTCCCTTGGCAATTGGGGGCAGTAATGGCTCAGTCGATAGCGCGCCAGGCTCGTAATCTGTAGTTTCCAGGTTCGAATCCCAGCTGGGTCAGCGTCGAATTTATCTCCGCAAAATTCCCCGCCCTGCCCACGGTCAGAGGGGACACCGATGGGCTTGGAAAGGCCGCCGTCCGTCGGATGGGACGTTAAGACGTGGCCCCGTGTGCGGGAGAGCCATACCCTGTGCACGATAAAGAACACGCTGGATGGCCTTGACGGGAGGCTACCATCTGTCTCCGAACAGCTGTTCCAGTGGGTCCCCTCCCCCAACCTCTATTTCTGAGCCTTCGGGGTCCATGTGACCTGGCCATTTAGCCCATGGTGTGCAAAAAAGTGCCGCTCAGAGGTAAAACAACCCAACGTTAAAGAACACGCTGGATGGCCTTGACGGAAGGCTACCATCAGTCTCCCAACAGCTGTTCCAGTGGGTCCCCTCCCCCAACCTCTATTTCTGAGCCTTCGGGGTCCATGTGACCTGGCCATTTAGCCCATGGTGTGCAAAAAAGTGCCGCTCAGAGGTAAAACAACCCAAACAACCCAACCCCTCATCCTAACCCAGTCTTCTAGTCCTTGTGACCTTTCCCTATAGTCCAATGTGTGCAAAAAATGTACCTCTCATGGGTAAAACAATCCAAATAACAACGACATCCCCAATCTTGACTTGAGGTCGTTGTGACCTGACCATTTAGCCCATTGTGTGCAAAAAAAACTGCCGCTCCGAGGTAAAAAAAAATAGAAACAACAATCCTTTCCCTTAACCTTGGCTTGAGGTTCTTAAGAGATGACCATTTATCACATTATGTGGGGAAAAAAAGTGCCTCTCGGTGATTAAAAAAAAAGTGGCACTCGATGATAAAAAAAGAAAGTGCCACTCGGTGATAAAAACAACAACAGTCCTTGATTTATGCTCACTATAACTTCACCACGTGCTACCAGAAGTATGAGCTGCTTTCTGGAATCACGATCTAGATCAGCGATGTCTGAGTAAACTACCATGTTGAGCAAGGGATAGACTGAAGAGGAACTTAACAGTCTTGGAAGTGGTGCTAATTATGCCCCGTACTGACCACTTCTGCAGGCGCGCGCTGTGTCCCGCGTTGAATTATTCAGCAGACCACACGCAGATATAACGAAAGGCTGCTCACAGTGAAAGCGACTTCTGGAATGATAGGTATGCTTGTTGTAGTCGTTAGTTTAGCTGGTATGCAAATTTGACGAAGCACTGCCATAAACGTCACTATAGAGTTCACGTTGATTCGTCGACATTGTAGGCTACATCATTTAGGTTAGATGTAACTGAGGATGTTACGTCCTATGTCCCAGATGTGGGTCTCCCATCGCCAGTTGTAAATATACATGAGAGGCAGCCAGATGTAGAGGAGACCGCCCTTTTCTGTTGGGGGGTGGGGGGTGGGGAGGATTCTCACAAACTGCTTCTGACGTGTAAATTCCAAGTAATTGTGAAGGATAGCTTGGGATGCGATAACTTTCTGAGTTGGGTTGAGGTGGTTTTAATAAATAATTTTTTACGTTCTGTTGGAAAAAAACATTAATTATGAATAGATGAGAATGATGTGTGGGAAAACAGTTGATGAGGATGATGTGAGACTAAACGATGCTGAGGATAATGATGTGAGGTTAAAGAGTGGCGATGATGTGAGACTAAACAATCAGGTAGATGACTAAATAATGATGACGATGATATAAGCTTAAGCAGTGATGAGGATGATTTAAAACGAAATACTGGCGAGGATGATGTAAGGAAAAAAGGCTAATGTGGATGATTTCAGGCTTAACAGCGATGAAGATAATGTGACTAAACAATGACGAGGATGATGTAAGGCTAAACAGTGATGATGATGATGGTGGTGGTGGTGGTGGTGGTGGTGGTGGTGATGATGATGATGATGGTGATGATGATGATGATGATGATGATGATGATGATGATGATGATGATGATGATGGTGATGGTGATGATGATGATGATTTCAGAATCGCTCACTTTTTTTTCACCTACCATTTTCTCCGAAACGGGAAAAAAATGATGGTGATGATGTGACTGAATAGTTGTGATGATCAGTCAGAGAGTGGTGTATGACTAAACAATGATGAGGATGATGCAAGATTAAACAGTGGTGATGATGATGCAAAACTAAATACTAGTGATGATGATGTAAGACTGATAAAGATGATGTAAGGCTAAATAGTGATGTGAGACTAAAGAAAAATTATGATGATGTGATACTAAAGAGTGATAATTATATGAGACTAAACAGATATAATGATAATGATGCAAGACTAAATACTATGGGAGTGGTATATGACTAAAGAATGATGAGGATGATCTAAGATTAAACAGTGACAACGCTGATGTAAGGCTAAAGACTGTGAAGATGATGTAAGACTAAACATTGATGAGGATGATGCCAGACTGAACATTAATGATGATAATGTGTGACTAAAGATTTATAACGATGATGTGAGACTAAATAGTAAGTGTTGTGGTATATGACTAAGCAATGATGAGGCTTATGTACGTCTAAATAATGATGATGTATGCTTATATAGTTGGGTTGGGTTGTTTTACCTCTGAGCGGCACTTTTTTGCACACCATGGGCTAAATGGCAGGTCACATGGACCCCGAAGGCTCAGAGAAGGTTGGGGGAGGGGACCCACTGGAACAGCTGTTGGGAGACAGATGGTAGCCTCCCGTCAAGGCCATCCAGCGTGTTATTTAACGTGCACAGGGTATGGCTCTCCCGCACACGGGGCCACGGCTTAACGTCCCATCCGACGGACGGCGGCCTTTCCAAGCCCATCGGTGTCCCCTACTGAACGTGGGCAGGGCGGGGAATTTTGCGGAGATAAATCTCAACGCTGACCCAGCTGGGACTCTAACCTGGGAACTACAAATTACGAGTCTGACGCGCTACCGACTGAGCCACCCCCTCCCCAGGGGCTTATATAGTGACGAGGCTGATGAAAAACTAAATAGCGATGAAATGATGAAAAATTTAACAGTGATGAGGTTGAGGATGATGTAAATTAAATAGTGATAAGAATGTGAACAATGTGAGCCTAAACAATGATGAAGATGAGTACTATTAACTGATTAATACTATTAATACCATTTGTATTTCAACCGATAACAATAAATATGTTCGAACAGTTTGCTATATAACCACCATCACCAGTAATAATCTGTACAATTAATTCTTTAATATCAACTGCTACATTGTATTAAGATACAAAACAAGCCGAATACATAAAAAAAAAAACTGCTCAAGATATAAAAATCAATTTCAATTTTTTTTTTTTCTCATTTTGATACCGGAATGGAAAAAAGAACTTTGGGAAAAGAGGGGGGGAAAAAAAGCCCTCTAAGTTTCGCAGAAATCTTTTTTGGAGGCAAGTTGCTCGCAATTTCGATGGATAAATCCATAAGAGTTAAGAAGGAAAAGAGCGGCGATAGATATTTTCATTGGAAGTTCTGTTTTTACATGTTGATGAGCTTATTAAGCCAACGGCCGTGGAGGCTCCATTAGTGTCAGTGACGCAGAGATACGTGAGCCTAGGGAACAAGCCACAACAGCGTTAATGAGCCCCTATTCGTAGCTTTACTTTCTTCCGTGTCAAGATGCTTCAACTGTTAAGTCTCCCGGCTCCTTAACATGATGAACGCAACGCCAAAGAAACATTGCTGTCTCTAACCATCCCATTCATCCTCCCCCCCCACCCCTATCTTTTTTTTTTTATGATTCGGTCCCTCTTTTCCGTTTATGTCTTTAAAAACAAACGGCTTGTTTGTTTCCAAGAAGGGAATGTGCTTTGTGCGTTTTAAACGTTTTAAAGTTCGCTGAGAAAGCTTTTCTCTTTTCTGATTGGATGCAAGAAGTGTTGTGAGTTGGGTTGGGTTGTTTTACCTCTGAGCGGCACTTTTTTGCACACCATGGGCTAAATGGCTAGGTCACAAGGACCCCGAAAGCTCAGAGAAGGTTGGGGGAGGGGACCCACTGGAACAGCTGTTGGAAGACAGATGGTAGCCTCCAGTCAAGGCCATCCAGCGTGTTCTTTAACGTTGGGTTGTTTTAGCTCTGAGCGGCACTTTTTTGCACACCATGGGCTAAATGGCCAGGTCACAAGGACCCCGAAGGCTCAGAGAAGGTTGGGGGAGGGGACCCACTGGAACAGCTGTTGGGAGACAAATGGTAGCCTCCCGTCAAGGCCATCCAGCGTGTTCTTTAACGTGCACAGGGTATGGCTCACCCGCAGAACATCGGACCACGACTTAACGTCCCATACGACGGACGGCAGCCTTTCCAAGCCTATCGGTGTCCCCTACTGACCGTGGGCAGGGCGGGGAATTTTGCGGAGATAAATCTCAACGCTGACCCAGCTGGGACTCGAACCTGGGAACTACAGATTACGAGCCTGGCGCGCTACCGACTGAGCCACCCCCGCCTCCAGTGTTGTGAGAGTTGAGGGAAGTCGTGGGGCGACTAATCTGCTGCGAAGAGGACGATTCGAGAATTCTCGTGATTCATAGGTTGATTAAAAAAAAAATCTAAGAGGACGAAACAATGTGCTAGGGAGCCTTAATGTGGCACTAAAAAATCGTAAAAAGACGCTTAGAAGTCTGCTGTTCCTTAGGTACTAACGAATCATCACAAGAGACTAAGGAGCTCAAGAAAGGACTAAAAAATCACAACAAGAGAATATTATCGAAATGGAGAACTAATAAGTCGTAATAAGCTCTAAAGAGTCATAACAAGGAACTAAGTTCTGCCAAGGTACTAAAGAATGATTACAAGGGACTAAGTAGCTAAATAACAAAAATAAACAAGAGATAGTCGAAATGAGACACTTTTAATGAGTCGTAACATGCACTAAAGTCTCACTAGGGATACGTAACGAGGTATAAAGGAGTAGCGGTCAAGGTACTAAGGAGTCGCTGTCAAGGTAATAAGGAGTCACTGCCGAGATACTAAGGAATCATCACAAGAGACTAAGGAGCTCATGAAAGGACTAAGAAATAAGAAAAAGAGAATAAGATCGAAATGAGGAACTAATCAGTTATAACTATCATCACCATTTAGATTACATTATCCTCACCAGTTTTCAGATTACATCATCCTCACTCTCATCACTGTTTAGATTACATCATCTTCACCATCATCACTGTTTATGTGGCATCATCCTCACTCTCATCATTGCATAGATTGCAACATTTCACCCTCATCACTGTATAGATTACATCATTTCACCCTCTTCACTCTTTAGATGACGTCTTCACCCTCATCACTCTTTAGATGGCATCATCTTCACCCTCATCACTCTTTAGATGGCATCATCTTCACCCTCATCACTATTTAGATGGCATCATCTTCACCCTCATCACTGTTTAGATTATATCATCTCACCCTCATCACTTTATATTACATCATCCCCATCACTTTATATTACATCATTCTCACCCTCCTCACTGCTTTACATCGTACACAGGCTGATCACTACTTAGACTTACATCATTATCATCATTATCATCTTCATCAGAGTTTAGTCTTATATCATCCTCATCAGAGTTTAGTCTGAATTTACATCACCCTCATCAGTTTGGTCATCCTCATCATTTTAGTCGTATATCCTCGTCATCGTTGTTTAGTCTTATATCATCCTCATCAATTTTTAGTTTTATGTCATCCTCATCAGTGTTTAATCTCAATGACCATCATCATTATGTAGTTTTACGTCATCTTCAACCTCAACGCTGTTTAGTTTTACACACCTAAACATTCCCATTAACGAAACAGGAAACAACTCCTCTTAAATCAACAAAATTGATGCCCCCAATTGAATCATAAAATACTCAATCCTCCGCCAAACCACGATACCACCACTATTTCTTTATTACCGTTACATTCATTTCTCCTCACACAGTCTGAAAAACAGCTCCTAAATTTCCACGTGATCCATCGCCAATCTTACAATTCCCCAAGTGCATTATTACTACACGTTTCACCTGCCATACTCCTCCCAAATGTCGGTACCGCCTCCTCCTCTTCCCTCCCTAGCGTGCCTTGTTGTTGTAGCAATACTCTCTCAACAAATGCCTGTAAGAGAGCGCCTCCCGCCTCTATCTCTAGGGCTCCTTGTGGGCTCAGGAAGAGTCAGAGATGGAAGTGGCCCGTCCCTTCAAATCACCAGTGACACTTATCAAAAGTTGCAGAGGCTTGGCTCTTGGCACCAAATCGAATCAGCAAGTCTCCAGTGGTAAAGTTTTCCCGCAGTTAAGAATGCGAAACATATTTTTTATCATTATTATATTCTTTCTCTGGTCTCCCACAAGACACTCCTCCCAACCTCAATCCGCATGCATGCCCAAACCAACCTATTTTCTCACCCAAACTGCTCTTGTACCCATAGGAACCGCTGCTGAAGATTCTGTGCATCTCATCCCACAGGAGGAGAAAAAAACTGAGCCTCATTTGATGCATTTACTTTTAATTTATAATCTGGTATTTTGTGACATGTATTTTTACAGACACGATACCCGTGTATAAGACTCCTGTCTGGTTTAGGATTTTATTTCGTCCAACTGATGTCGTTTCGTTTTTCCGCTTTCCATTTCAAAACTTCTCATTTTTTTCGCTTTCTATTTCAAAACTTATCATTTTTTCGCTTTCCATTTAAAACTTATCTTCTTTTTTCGCTTTCCATTTCAAAACTTCGCACTTTTTTCGCTTTCCATTTCAAAACTTCGCACTTTTTTCGCTTTCCATTTCAAAACTTCTCATTTTTTCGCTTTCCATTTCAAACCTTCTCATTTTTTCGCTTTCCATTTTCAAAACTTCTCTTTTCCCCCTTCCATTTCAAACCTTCTCATTTTTTCGCTTTCCATTTCAAAACTTCTCTCTTTTTTTTTCGCTTTCCATTTTCAAAACTTCTCATTTTTTCGCTTTCCATTTCAAGACTTCTCATTTTTTCGCTTTCCATTTCAAAACTTCTCTTTTTCGCTTTCCATTTTCAAACCTTCTCATTTTTTCGCTTTCCATTTCAAAACTTCTCTCTTTTTTTTCGCTTTCTATTTTAAAATTTTTTATTTTTTCCTCCACAGAAAAAAGGGTAGTCTTCGATTATTTTTTTACCATTAAAATTTTAGTAAGGCATATTTTTATAAAAAAAAAAGATTCTTATGTATATGATTCCTGTATCATTCAGGATTTGGTTTTGCCTACACTAATACCTTTTTTTCTTCCCTATTTTTCTCAAAACCTCTCAATTTTTTTTGCCAGAAAAAAAAATTATTTTCGACTTTTCTTATACTCTCAGGTTTTTAGTGATGTGTATTTTACACACAGGCTGCCTGCTCATAAAACGTCTATCTCATCAGAATTTGATTTTGCTAACAAAAAATGCATTTTTTCATCGCTGTTCTCCTCAAAACCTTTGGGTTCTTTAACCACAAAAAAAATTTCAGAATTTTTCACTTTTTTTTTATACAATCAGTTTTTTAGTGACATCTATTTTTACAGACAACCTAACTGCCATATAATTCCTGTGTCATTAGAAATTGATTTTTCTGACACTAAAGACTTTTTTTTCATCGCAGTTCTTCTCAAAACCTCTGAGTTTTTCTTTTTTTTTAATCAGAGAAAAAAAAATAATCATTTTTGACGATTGCATTTTTATTATCAGGTTTTCAGTAACGAGTATTTTTACAGACAAAATACTTCCACATAAGACTCCTGTCTAATTTTTATCTCCGCAAAACTCCCTTCCCTGCCCACGTTCAGTAGGGTACACCGATGGGCTCTGAAAGGACACCGTCCTTCGAATGGGACGTTAAGCCGTGGACCCAAGTGAGGGAGAGCCATACGCTGTGAACGTCAAAGATCACGCTGGATGGCCTTGACGGGAGGCTACCATCTATCCCCCAAGAGTTGTTCCAGTGGATCCCCTCCCCCAACCTTCTCTGAGCCTTCGGGGTCCTTGTGACCTATTTTTAGCCAATTGTATGCAAAAAAGCGCCGCTCAGAGGTAAAACAACCCAACGTTAAAGAACACGCTACATGGCCTTGACCGGAGACTACCATCTGTCTCCCAACAGCTGTTCCAGTGGGTCCCCTCTCCCAACCTTCTCTGAGCCTTCGTGGTCCATGTGACCTGGCCATTTAGCCCATGGTGAAAAAAGTGCCGCTCAAAGGTAAAACAACCCAACGTTAAAGAACACGCTGGATGGCCTTGACGGGAGGCTACCATCTGTCTCCCAACAGCTGTTCCAGTGGGTCCCCTCCCCCAACCTTCTCTGAGCCTTCGGGGTCCATGTGACCTGGCCATTTAGCCCATGGTGTGCACAAAGTGCCGTTCAGAGTTAAAACAACCCAACGTTAAAGAACACGCTGGATGGCCTTGACGGGATGCTACCATCTGTCTCCCAACAGCTCTTCCAGTGGGTCTCCTCCCCCAACGTTCTCAGAACCTTTGGGGTCCATGTGACCTGGCCATTTAGCCCACGTTGTGAGAAAAGTGCCGCTCAGAGGTAAAACAACCCAACGTTAAAGAACACGCTGGATGGCCTTGATGGGAGGCTCCATGTGTCTCCCAACAACTGTTCCAGTGGATCCCCTCTCCCAACCTTCTCTGAGCCTTCGGGGTCCATGTGACCTGGCCATTTAGCCCATGATATGAAAAAAGTGCCGCTCAGAGGTAAAACAACCCAACGTTAAAGAACACGCTGGATGGCCTTGATGGGAGGCTATCATCTGTCTCCCAACAGCTGTTCCAGTGGATCCCCTCCCCCAACCTTCTCTGAGCCTTCGGGGTCCATGTGACCTGGCCATTTAGCCCATGGTATGAAAAAAGTGCCGCTCAGAGGTAAAACAACCCAACGTTAAAGAACACGCTGGATGGCCTTGATGGGAGGCTATCATCTGTCTCCCAACAGCTGTTCCAGTGGGTCTCCTCCCCCAACCTTCTGAGAACCTTTGGGGTCCATGAGACCTGGCCAGTTAGCCCATGGTGTGCACAAAGTGCCGCTCAGAGTTAAAACAACCCAACGTTAAAGAACATGCTGGATGGCCTTGACGGGAGGCTACCATCTGTCTCGCAACAGCTGTTCCAGTGGGTCTCCTCCCCCAACCTTCTGAAAACCTTTGGGGTCCATGTGACCTGGCCATTTAGCCCATGTTATGAAAAAAGTACCACACAGAGGTAAAACAACCCAACGTTAAAGAACACGCTGGATGGCCTTGATGGGAGGCTATCATCCGCTCCCAACAGCTGTTCCAGTGGATCCCCTCCCCCAACCTTCTCTGAGCCTTCGGGGTCCATGAGACCTGGCTATTTAGTTCATGGTGTGCAAAAAAGTGCCGCTCAGAAGTAAAACAACCCAACCCTGTCTCAATTAGTATTTGATGTTGCATTTGATGCTGCTCACAGAAATACCTTTTTTTCCGCTTTCATTTCAGAATCGCTCAGCTTTTTTTTCACCTACCATTTTCTCGGAAACGAAAAAAAAAAAGCCAAAATTCGACTATTTGCCTTTAAAATCTGAACTCGTCTAAAAAAACGAATTATTTCATGCTCACAGAATGCCTACATCTAGCAAAGAAGAAAATTTCTTATTTACAATTTTTAGCCCGACTGGGGGCGGGGGTGGCTCAGTCGGTAGGGCGCCAGGCTCGTAATCTGTAGTTCCCAGGTCCCAGCTGCGTCAGCGTTGAGATTTTTCTCCGCAAAATTCCCCGCCCTGCCCACGGTCAGTAGGGGACACCGATGGGCTTGGAAAGGCCGCCGTCCGTCGGATGGGACGTTAAGCCCTTGCTCTGTGTGCGGGAGAGCCATACGCTGTGCACCTTAAAGATCACGCTGGATGGCCTTGACGGGAGGCTACCATTTGTCTCCCAACAGCTGTTCCAGTGGGTCTCCTCCCCCAACTTTCTCTGAGCCTTCGGGTTCCGTGTGATCTGGCCATTTAGCCCATGGTGTGCAAAAAAGTGCCGCTCAGAGGTAAAACAACCCAACGTTAAAGAACACGCTGGATGGCCCTTGACGGGAGACTACCATCTGTCTCCTAACAGCTGTTCCAGTGGGTCTCCTCCCCCAACCTTCTCTGAGCCTTCGGGGTCCATGTGACCTGGCCATTTAGCCCATGGTGTGCAAAAAAGTGCCGCTCAGAGGTAAAACACCCAACCCAAATCTAGCACGGAAGAAAATTTCTTATTTACAATTTTTCTCCCAACTGAAATTTCTTCTTCAAAACCTTCAAAATGGTTTCTTCGCCATTTTCTTTCTTCCTTTCCAATCCTAGTGTTCCTTCTCTTCCATCACCAAGTTCCTTGCGATAACCGAGATCCCATTTTACGATCCGTAGATGCCTAAGTAGACATTTTCCTCCCCAGACTAAAACTGATTACATCACATAACGGTAGAATGACTCTACAACGCATGCCCAGCCTCTTATCCAGTCACACACATTCATTCGCTGCAAAGTCGGAATGTGCGGCTAGTTGGCTTTTATGACTGGTACGGTGTTTTTCATTTTCAATGTTACATCGCATAACTGTTATTAATGGTACTGGACACGCTTCATTTCTTGGTCATCATGAATAGTCTACAGATCTGGGACACATTTGAAGATTGAGAGTAAAAGTGACGACTTTTTTGGTTCCTAATGTCATTTTTTAACGATTTTTTCTCGTGCAGTTTAGTTTGAAGGTTTTCAAGGTTAGTGAGTGATTTTACTTCTGAAAGGCATTTTTTGCACACCATGGGCTAAATGGTCAGTTCACAAGGACCCCGAAGGCTCAGAGAAGGTTGGGAGAGGAGACCCACTGAAACAGCTGTTGGGAGACAGATAGTAATCTTCCGTCAAGGCCATCCCAGCGTGTTCTTTAACGTTGGGTTGTTTTACCTCTGAGCGACACTTTTTTGCACACCATGGGTTAAATGGCCAGGTCACAAGGACCCCGAAGGCTCAGAGAAGGTTGGGGGAGGGGACCCATCGGAACAGCTGTTGGGAGACAGATGGTAGCCTCCCGTCAAGGCCATCCAGGGTGTTCTTTAACGTTGGGTTGTTTTACCTCTGAGCGACACTTTTTTGCACACCATGGGTTAAATGGCCAGGTCACAAGGACCCCGAAGGCTCAGAGAAGGTTGGGGGAGGGGACCCATCGGAACAGCTGTTGGGAGACAGATGGTAGCCTCCCGTCAAGGCCATCCAGCGTGTTCTTTAACGTGCACAGGATATGGCTCCCCCGTATACGGGGCCACGGCTTAACGTCCCATCCGACGGACGGCTGCCTTTAAAAGCCCATCGGTGTCCCCTACTGACCGTGGGCAGGGCGGGGAATTTTGCGGAGATAAATCTCAACGCTGACCCAGCTGGGACTCGAACCTGGGAACTACAGATTACGAGCTTCGCGCGCTACCGACTGAGCCACCCCCCCCCCCCCATGTGCGGGAGAGCCATACCCTGTGCACGTTAAAGAACACGCCGGATGGCTTTAACGGGAGGCTACCATCTGTCTCCCAACAGCTGTTCCAGTGGGTCCCCTCCCCCAACCTTCTCTGAGTCTTCGGGGTCCATGTGACCTGGCTATTTAGCCCATGGTGTGCAAAAAAAGTGCCGCTCAGAGGTAAAACAACCCAATCCAATCCATTTATACATACAGAGTATATATTAGTATATTTGCTGAAAATGTAAGTGTATTACGTTTATTAAGAGTGTAAGTATTAGCACATTTGCTAAGAGTGTAAAAATTAGTAAATTTTTAAGAGTTCTAAGTATTGCTACATTTGTTAAGATTGTATAGTTCATTTGTTAGGGGTGTTAGTACAGTCGCTCAAAAAAGTATCCGAACACTACGGTTGTTTACAGAATTCAGAAAAAATATGTGGCAACGATTTTTTTTAGAAATTAGTGATCTGGAAACCTTCGTGTCACGTGACACGAAGGTTGCCAGATCACTAATTTCTAAAAAAAATCGTTGCCGGATATTTTTTCTGAATTCTGTAATGAACCGTAATGTTCGGATACTTTTTTGAGCGACTGTACATTTGTTAAGAGTGTAAGTGATAGTACATTTGCTAAGAGTGTACGTTTTATTGCGGATTAAGATTGGAACTTTTATTTCCTCTTGTTCAATTTGGAATTAAAAATCTTCCACTGAGGCTGAATATAATTTTTTTTTTTCCTTTTCCTTCTTAGATTGCCATTTTGACCGCTATCGCACACATGCTGAATTTGATTTTTACCTTCCAGATTGCTGCCATTCAGATGGTGTTCTTCACTTTCACTTTTGCAGGTTGCTACCTCATTGTTTACTTTTCATTCTGATATTTATACAATCACCTATTCAGAATTATGAATGAAGTTCTGATATTCGCTCTTCACGCTAAGATTTCGATATTTATCGTTCACAAAATGATTGAAATTTACTCTCATTAATTCTGAATGCGATTTCGACTTTTACTCTCTTCCCTAGTGATCATGACCTTTTGAGATTCGGGGAGGAAGTGGATCAGGGAGGAAGAAAGGATTCGGGGAGGAAGTGGATCAGGGAGGAAGAAAGGATTCGGGGAGGAAGTGGATCAGGGAGGAAGAAAGGATTCGGGGAGGAAGTGGATCAGGGAGGAAGAAAGGATTCGGGGAGGAAGAAAGGATTCGGGGAGGAAGTGGATCAGGGAGGGAGGAAGGATTCGGGGAGGAAGTGGATCAGGGAGGAAGGAAGGATTCGGGGAGGAAGTGGATTAGGGAGGAAGGAAGGGTTCGGGGAGGAAGTGGATCAGGGAGGGAGGAAGGATTCGGGGAGGAAGTGGATCAGGGAGGAAGGAAGGATTTGGGGAGGAAGTGGATCATGGAGGGAGGAAGGATTCGGGGAGGAAGTGGATCAGGGAGGAAGGAAGGATTCAGGGAGGAAGTGGATCAGGGAGGGAGGGAGGATTCGGGAAGGAAGTGGATCGGGGAGGAAGTGGATCGGGGACGAAGGAAGCATTCAGGGAGGAAGTGGATCAGTTGGTAGCATACCAGAATTGTAATCTGCTGGTCTCAGGTTCGAGTCCCACCTGGGCAGGCATTGAGAGTAATTTTCTCAGCAAAGCTCCCTCTCTGCTTTCGGTCAGTAGAGGGCGACAAAGGCTTGCAAAACGAAGCCGTCCGTGGAATGGGATATTAAATCGTTGTCCCATGTGAGGTAGAGCCATTCCCTGTGCACGTGAAAGAGCATTTTAAATTACCTTGACGGGAGGCTACCATCTGTCCAGTGCGTCGCCGTCCTCCAATCTTCTCCGAGCGCTTAAGGTCTTTCTCACCTGTCCATTTAGCCCATTACGTAAAAAAAAAGTCCCTCTCCGTTGTGAAACAACAAAACACACCCTTCTCGCAACTGTCTCTGACGCCTTGGGGTCCTTGTGGCCTGACCATTTAGTCCATTTTGTACAAAAAAGTGCCACTCGGAGGTAAAACAACCCAATCACTTCCCCAAACTTTCTCTGACGCCTTGGGGTCCTTGTGACCTGACCATTTAGTCCATTGTGTACAAAAAAGTGCAACTCGGACGTAAACAACCCAAACCCTTCTCCCAACTTTACTGAACCCTTGGGGACCTTGTGACCTGGCAATTTAGTCCATTTTTAACAGAAAAAGTGCCACTCGGAAGTAAAACAACCCAACCACTTCCCCCAACTTTCTCTGAACCCTTGGGGTCCTTATGACCTGACCCATTATAAGCCAGGTACAAATAAATGGTAGCCATCGCAATGATCTACCATTGTGGGAACAAACATTCCGCCAATAGATTAAAACACCCAAACCGGCATGTGGTCACAAAGATACCTTTTAGAAGTCAAACAACCAAACATACAACACTGCACATAAACAACACTTTTTACCTAAAAAAACTCTAAAAATTCATTAGCATTTTCAAACCTCTAAAAAACTGCCCTACAAACTGAAAAAAGGATTAGATGACTACAAACCAAAAAAAAAAAAACTCTCCCTTTCGTATCAGTCTCCGTCTGAGTTCGTTTCTCGTATTCTCTCCCCCCCCCACCCCCCACCCCACTGGCAATGGCGATAGTTTTTGACATTTTATGGCCTCCCCGGTGCCATAGAAAGGGACGATGGTTCTCGCCGAGTGCATCGATTAGCCGACATAACGATAGAATTACTCTGAGCGCCTTTGAGCGCCTTCCCAGCATCAGGCAACTCTCCAACGCCGCCACTGGCTGGCTGCTTTGCTTTCTTCCTCTTCGCTACTGCTTCTGACGTTGCCTACAACTACTACAGTAGCGACACCGGTGGTGGGTGGGCGTGTTACATGAATAACTGTCGCTAATGGCGCTGGCCTCGCCTCATTTCAGTTGAAGGGAAATCTCCCTCGAAATGCTTTCTCTCTTTCTTTCTACCCGATGTGATGCGGAACCAAAGATTGGCAAAATGGAAACGTTTTCTGTTCGATTTTCTTTCTTTTTTTTTTTCGATCTCTTTCTTGCTTTATCATTATTCTAATGATTTTTTTTAACTCTTTGAGGTTTTTATCAGTCTTTTTTAACGATCTTTATCTTTCTACTTTTTTTTTTCTCTTCTTTCTGGAATTTTTTTTATGTTTTTCCTAAAATTTAATCCTCCTTGTTTTAAAGATATTTTTATTGTTTTTTTTTTTTTTTCGAACTATCTTAGTATTTTAATTTTTTGTCCCAGATTTTTTTTATTCGGTTTCTGAGAAGATTTGTATACATATTTTTTTTTACATTAAAAGATTTTTATTCTTTTTTTTTCTATCTTTTTAGTATCTTATCTATCTATTTGGGTTTTGATTTTTTTTTTAAGTTTAATTCTTTTTTTTCTGGAATTTTAATTATTTCCTTCAAGCTTTGCCATCCTCACAGACCTTCTACTACGGCATATAAACTGACAGGCTCCTGTCAGACCTCTGTGGCAAGCAGCTGCTTGAGGGGGTATTTATTTATTTTTATTTTTATTATTATATCTTAGTTTTTAATTCTATTTTTTGTCACAGACTTTCATTCCGTTTCTGAGATTTTTTTTTCACTTTGAAAGATTTTTTTTTTCTCTTTTCTCTGGTATTCAAATTCTTCTTCCTTACCTTAGGTTCATATATATATTAAATCCCCTTTTTCCTAATATTTTATATTGTTTCCTTCAAGTAGTTTATCTCAGTTTTGCATTCGATTTATTGTCACAAATTTTTCGTTACATTTCTCAGATTAATATCCTTATTTGTATATTACGAAATTTTTACCTCTCTCTATTTTTAAGAATTAATCCACTTTTTTTTCCTGATATTTTTCTTGTTTCCTGCAAACTACTTGCATCATTTTTTTTTATCTTTCTTTTACATTACGAGGTTTTTATCTCCAATTTTTTTTTCGTATTGTTAATTTTTTTCCATACCAATTTCTTATATTTATTTGAAATTTAATATTCTTTTTATCTTCACATTTTTATTGTTTTCAACAAACTATTTATATCATTTTTTCCTGATTTACGTCGTTTTACAAATAGTTTGCTCTCTTTGTATTTTTAACTCTCTTAAAAATTTAAGGCCTTTTCATTTTAATCATCTTTTTCCCGATATTTATTTATTAAGTCATATATCATTTCGTTCCCTGAAAATTTATTTCTTTTCTGAAGTTTTTTCCTTTTTTTTTTTGTCATAGCTTTTTATATTCGTATCTTCTATGCAAGATTTTTATCTTCTTCTTTTTAATCCACTTTTTTTTTATCATTTTTTTTCTCTCTCTTTTCCTTCCTGAACTTTTGCCGATTTTCTAAGCTTTAATTTTCTTTTATTCATATTTTTATTCTTATCCTCACACTAGTAATATCTTATCCCGAATTCTTTTCTCTTTTCGCAGATTTTTATTCAATTCCAGAGATTTATGACTTCTTGTTTTCCAGTACGAAATTTTATCTTTCTTTTTCCGATTTTTCTATTTTTTTTTTCTCTTTTATCAGTCTTTCTGAAGTTAAATACTTCCATTTACGATATTTTTTCTCATTTCAGATGAGTTATTTCCCTTTTGTTTTTTAGCAAAATATTTCTTTTCCCTATTTCTTAGATTTTTTTAGTCCGTTTCTGAAATTTATATCCAACCATAAATTGCCCTTTTCTCTCCCTATATTTCTGTTCAGTGTTTTTTCATCCTTAGTTTTCACCATTCTTAGTTTTATTGTTTCCTTCAGGCATTCTATTTTGCTCTATTGATAAAAAATTTTATATGCACTTTTTCTGATAAAAATATACTTCATATTATCCTTTTCAAACTTTTACTTTCTTCTTTTTGCAAAATTATACATCCTCGTTTCTTAACCCTGATACTTGACTTTCTAGACTAAGGTTTCTTCTTTTGATTCTTTTGATTCTTTTCATTATATACATTTACTTCTCGGAAAGCTCTTTATGTTTTGCATCAAGCAGAATTTTTTTCAATTTCTTTTCCTCCTCCTGCTAGAAAGGTTTATACTCTTTTATTTTACTAAGATGGGTTGGGTTGTTTTACCTCTGAGCGGCACTTTTTTGCATACCATGGGCTAAATGGCCAGGTCACATGGACCCCGAAGGCTCAGAGAATGTTGGGGGAGGGGACCCACTGGAACAGCTGTTGGGAGACAGATGGTAGCCTCCCGTCAAGGCCATCCAGCATGTTCTTTAACGTTGGGATGTTTTACCTCGGAACGGCACTTTTTTGCACACAATGGGCTAAATGGCCAGGTCACATGGACCCCGAAGGCTCAGAGAAGGTTGGGGGAAGGGACCCACTGGAACAGCTGTTGGGAGACAGATGGTAGCCTCCCGTCAAGGCCATCCAGCATGTTCTTTAACGTTGGGTTGTTTTACCTCTGAACGGCACTTTTTTGCACACCGTGGGCTAAATGGCCAGGTCGCATGAACCCCGAAGGTTCAGAGAAGGTTGGGGGAGGGGACCCACTGGAACAGCTGTTGGGAGACAGATGGTAGCCTCCCGTCAAGGCCATCCAGCATGTTCTTTAACGTTGGGTTGTTTTACCTCTGAACGGCACTTTTTTGCACACCATGGGCTAAATGGCCAGGTCACATGGACCCCGAAGGCTCAGAGAAGGTTGGGGGAGGGGACCCACTGGAACAGCTGTTGGGAGACAGATGGTAGCCTCCCGTCAAGGCCATCCAGCATGTTCTTTAACGTTGGGTTGTTTTACCTCTGAACGGCACTTTTTTGCACACCATGGGCTAAATGGCCAGGTCGCATGAACCCCGAAGGTTCAGAGAAGGTTGGGGGAGGGGACCCACTGGAACAGCTGTTGGGAGACAGATGGTAGCCTCCCGTCAAGGCCATCCAGCATGTTCTTTTAACGTTGGGTTGTTTTACCTCTGAACGTCACTTTTTTGCACACCATGGGCTAAATGGCCAGGTCGCATGAACCCCGAAGGTTCAGAGAAGGTTGGGGGAGGGGACCCACTGGAACAGCTGTTGGGAGACAGATGGTAGCCTCCCGTCAAGGCCATCCAGCATGTTCTTTAACGTTGGGTTGTTTTACCTCTGAACGGCACTTTTTTGCACACAATGGGCTAAATGGCCAGGTCACATGGACCCCGAAGGCTCAGAGAAGGTTGAGGGAGGGGACCCACTGGAACAGCTGTTGGGAGACAGATGGTAGCCTCCCGTCAAGGCCATCCAGCGTGTTCTTTAACGTGCACAGGGTATGGCTCTCCCGCACACGGAGCCACGGCTTAACGTCCCATCCGACGGACGGCGGCCTTTCGAAGCCATTCGGTGTCCCCTACTGACCGTGGGCAGGACAAGAAATTTTGCGGAGATAAATCTCAACGCTGACCCAGCTGGGACTCGAACCTGGGAACTACAGATTACGAGCCTGGCGCGCTACCGACTGAGCCACCCCCGCCCCAACTAAGATGTGCATGAGACAAAAAGGAACATGATGGAAAAGTCATGTCCAGTTTTTTTTAACCCATTCTCATTATTAATTTTTTTATATATAATTCACAGAAAAAGATCGGTTTATGTCAGAAAAATCGGAAACTCTGTCTTTCACGCGAAATAAAACAAATTATTCGAAAATTCAGCTGAACAATTATTTAGAAAAAAAATAAAGAATTTGTAGGTGGGCTGAGACTACAGTCGCTCAAAAAAGTATCCGAACACTACGGTTGCTTACAGAATTCAGAAAAAATATCTGGCAACGATTTTTTTTTAGAGATTAGTGATCTGCCAACCTTCGTGTCACGTGACACAAAGGTTGCCAGATCACTAATCTCTAAAAAAATCGTTGCCAGATATTTTTTCTGAATTCTGTAAGCAACCGTAGTGTTCGGATACTTTTTTGAGCGACTGTCATATCCTTGCTTTTTTTTTTTAGAAATTAGTGATCTGGCAACCTTCGTGTCACGTGAGACGAAGGTTGCCAGATCACTAATTTCTAAAAGCAATCGTTGCCAGATATTTTTTCTGAATTCTGTAAGCAACCGTAGTGTTCGGACACTTTTTTGAGCGACCGTACATATCCTTGCTTTATAACATTTTTCCCTTCGTTTTTTAGAGTGTTTTAAAAGAAATTCTTTAAAAATGAGTGTAATATGCACAAGTTTAATAATTTTTGGCCACCATTAACCTTAAGAGCATTCTCAAAGGGGGAAGGAGTCATATCTTCCCCCCATTAGATCCAGCGCTGTTCCCGACATACTTTTAAATAATAAATAAAAGAAATATAATTGTTTAAAGTTTTACCAGTTTATAGTGAAAAAAAATAAGTCGTTTCATGTTGCCAGTTTCCGTCCTGGGTTAAGTATTTTTTTTTTTTTTCGCTCATTTCGTCACTCGTTTATATGCTTATTTTACTTCTGTTTCTTTTTCTCAAATCCCAATTTAAAAAATAAAATGGAACAGATAAAATATGCTAATGATCTTTGGTGCGCCACTTTGCAAAAAACATAAATTTCATATATATATTTTTTTATCCACCTTTTCTTCAGTTCCCAGATTCGAGTCCCAGCTGGATCAGCGTTGAGATTTATCTCCGCAAAATTCCCCGCCCTGCCCACGGTCAGTAGGGGACACCGATGGGTTTGGAAAGGCCGCCGTCCGTCGGATGGGACGTTAAGCCGTGGCCCCGTGTGTGTGAGAGCCATACCCTGTGCACGTTAAAGAACACGCTGGATGGCCTTGACGGGAGAATACCATCTGTCTCCCAACAGCTGTTCCAGTGGGTCCCCTCCCCTAACCTTCTCTGAGCCTTCGGGGTCCATGTGACCTGGCCATTTAGCCCATGGTGTGCAAAAAAGTGCCGCTCAGAGGTAAAACAACCCAACAGCTGTTCCAGTGGGTCCCCTCCCCCAAACTTCTCTGAGCCTTCGGGGTCCATGTGACCTGGCCATTTAGTCCATGGTGTGCAAAAAAGTGCCGCTCAGAGGTAAAACAACCCAACGTTAAAGAACACGCTGGATGGCCTTGACGGGAGGCTACCATATGTCTCCCAACAGCTGTTCCAGTGGGTCCCCTCCCCCAACCTTCTCTGAGCCTTCGGGGTCCATGTGACCTGGCCATTTAGCCCATGGTGTGCAAAAAAAGTGCCGCTCAGAGGTAAACCAAACCAAACCACCTCTTCTTCTGATTTCGAAATCATCAAATCACGTATCGTAATTCTCGGACGCATAAAAAAAAATAAAGATAAATAAATACAAATAAAAGATCGTGATTTCTTCTATTCATTTAAGTTCCACCAGAAAGAGAGAACAGAACAAAAACCTCCATCGAAAGAAAAGCACTGGAAGCAAATAAAAAAAAAATGAAAGAGCACATTGGCGAAACTTCTGTAAATATCTCAAATGGATAAAATGCTTTCGGAGAAAGACCCAACACAAAAAACAAAGATGGAAATTCCCGCCCAGTAGCAACACACAATCTGCAATTGCGAAGTTAACCGGTTACGGTCGAATAGTGCCTTGGAGTTTCCGTCAATGGTTCTAACATTTGACCGGACTTACTGCAGGCTGTTGTGGGTGAACCAACATCACACACAAGCGTGAGTCAGGGCACGCAACGTCTGACCCATCCTCCTCCCACCACCTGATCCACAGACCAGGCAAGAGAACTTCCCCATCTGCTCCCTACGTAATTTCTCCCCATTACGGAATTATTTGCCATACATGAAGAGATGGGTTCAGTCAGTTGCTCAGGTAGTTAACGGTGGCATCTGTTCCTTTTTCAAACCTGGAAACAGAAAGAAATAAAAAAAATGGAGAAATCGATGTTGTGAATTTGGTAGAGGAATCTAGGGGAGGGAGAGAATAAAGGAGAACGGTGGGGGGGGGATATTTTCCTTTGTCTTGTAGTGAGAACAACAGTGCTATTGGTTTTCTTCTATCCTAAGTTCTAGTTGCTGTTTTGTTGTTACCTTGAAACAAAGAAATTTTTTTTTCCAATGCTATTATTGCTTGGTAGATTAAATGTATCGACTAAGAAGCGATTGGTAAACTGGAAGAGAAACATCTATTTATGATCTTGATGATGTCCTGAGATGTTTGATTCTGAGGTTACCAAAGCACGCGAAGTTAGTTCGAAAAATATCGAAGAAGGAGTTTTTCTTACTAAATGGAATAGTTCGCTTTCTTTAGTTGTTTCTATAGAGACCCTGATCTAGAAAAAATAAGGGGGGGGGATGACTTAATAGGGCCGGAAAGGAGGGAAAATGACCGGAAGGACCACTATAACATTTTCCGTTACGGTTCAGAACTTTCAGTATTTTTTTTAATGAATAAATACACAATCAATCAAGAGTAAATACACAATGTTGACAGAAGTTAATAAATCAATACATAATTTTTTGAGGAAAAAATTAGTTTGCCAATTCGTGGAACTCGAACACAGATCTCTCCAGATTTATGAGACTCTGGTATGCACCACACTCTGGTATGAATCTGGATAGACGTGGTTCTAGTACCGCGAATTGGAAACCACAATTTTTTCCCACAAAAATTATTTATAATTATGCATAAGTTTAATCTTTGTTTTGTCTCTGTTACCTTTATTGAATAAAATAAAAGATAAATACCCACTCAAGCAGCTGCTTGCCACAGAGGTCTGACCGGAGCCTGTCAGTTTATATGCCAGAGTAGAAGGTCTGAGAGGATGGCAGGACCTCAGCGGAAAAACAACACTCACACATTCATGCGTTACCCGGGGCTCGAACCCAGGTCCTTTAGATCAGTAGCCAAGCGTGCTAACCACTGAAATAAATAAATACCCCCTCAAGCAGCTGCTTGCCACAGAGGTCTGACAGGAGCCTGTCAGTTTATATGCCAGAGTAGAAGGTCTGTGAGGATGGCAGGACCTCAGCGGAAAAACAATACACACACATCCATGCTTTTCCCGGGGCTCGAACCCAGGTCCTTTAGATCAGTAGCCAAGCGTGCTAACCACTGAAATAAATAAATACCCCCTCAAGCAGCTGCTTGCCACAGAGGTCTGACAGGAGCCTGTCAGTTTATATGCCACAGTAGAAGGTCTGTGAGGATGGCAGGACCTCAGCAGAAAAACGACACATACATCCATGCCTTACCTAGGATTCGAACCCAGGACCCACTGGATCATTAAGGGATGGAGTTCATGATATCTTTGAGAATAATGTAAGGATAAAAGAGTTGAAAACAAATTATTAATATTGTGTATATTTCACGCATTTTTTAAAGAAATTAAAAAAAAAAGGCCTGGATAGTGCGTTTGGCTACTGATCAAAGGTGCCTGGGTTCGAGCCCCAGGTAAGGCATGGATGTTCATGTAGTTTTTTCTGATGAGGTCTCGCTATCCTCATAGACCTTCTATTATGGCGTATGAAACTGACAGGATCCTCTTTAGCAAGCAGCTGCTTGAGGGGATTTTTTTCATGTCTAAAACGGAGAGGAAATGATACAGTCGCTCAAAAAAGTATCCGAACACTACGGTTGCTTACAGAATTCAAAAAAAATATCTGGCAACGTTTTTTTTAGAAATTAGTGATTTGGCAACCTTCGTGTCACGTGACACGAAGGTTGCCAAATCGTTCACAGCAAACTGGAGCGTGTGCAGTAGCTAAAATATCTGGAGCGTGTACAGCAACTGTACACGCTCCAGATATTTTTCCTGAATTCTGTAATCACGTGACACGAAGGTTGCCAGATCACTAATTTCTTAAAAAAATCGTTGCGAAATATTTTTTCTGAATTCTGTAATCAACCGTAGTGTCCGGCTACTTTTTTGAGCGACTGTAGGTGGTCATATTATTTTGATACTAGATCGTGTGGGCTCACTCACGGAAATATTGAGCGTGTGCAGTTACCGTTCACAGCAAACTCGAGCGTGTGTGGTAACTGCACACGCTCCAGTTTGCTGTGAACGGTAACTAGAGCGTGTACAGTTGCTGTACACGCTCCAGATATTTTTCCTGAATTCTGCAATCACATGACACGAAGGTTGCCAGATCACTAATTTCTGAAAAAAATCGTTGCCAAATATTTTTTCTGAATTCTGTACTCAACCATAGTGTTCGGATACTTTTTTGAGCGACTGTACACTACCGTACAAATGCAATATTCCCCGGCCCCTTTCACTTTTTTTACCTCGATTGCGTCACTTCACCAACATCCCTCCGTCCCTTTATATTTTTTTAGAACCTTTATTTTCTTTCCAGATTTTTCTAGAGGAAAAAATGTTTTCATCTCCAGGCTCGTGACTTAATGTTTGTTTTCGTACATTACTTTCCGTATTGCCGTGAACCCGAATATACAGGCGAATGCTTGCAGACAATTTTTTAAGATAAAAATGTTTTAAGCACACTTTTTAAGCACATTTCGGTTACGTTTTTTTTTTGTTGGGTTGTTTTACCTCTGAGCGGAACTTTTTTGCACACCATAGGCTAAATGGCCAGGTCACGTGGACCCCGTAGGCTCAGAGAAGGTTGGAGGAGGGGACCCACTGGAACAGCTGTTGGGAGACAGATGGTATCCTCCCGTCAAGACCATCCAGCGTGTTCTTTAACGTTGGATTGTTTCACCTCTGAGCGGCACTTTTTTGCACACCATGGGCTAAATGGCCAGGTCACGTGGACCCCGAAGGCTCAGAGAAGGTTGGGGGAGGGGACCCACTGGAACAGCTGTTGGGAGACAGATGGTAGCCTCCCGTCAAGGCCATCCAGCTTGTTCTTTAACGTGCACAGGGTATGGCTCTCCCGCACACAGGGCCACGGCTTAACG
Organism: Ryuthela nishihirai; assembly: GCA_038380435.1. Lineage (NCBI taxonomy): Eukaryota > Metazoa > Arthropoda > Arachnida > Araneae > Heptathelidae > Ryuthela > Ryuthela nishihirai. The sequence goes on along the minus strand of JAWZYU010000034.1, from coordinate 45,541,237 downwards.
TCCAATCTGACGGACGGCGGCCTTTCCTAGCCCATCGGTGTCCCCTACTGACCGTGGGCAGGGCGGGGAATTTTGCGGAGATAAATCTCAACGCTGACCCAGTTGGGACTCGAACCTGGGAACTACAGATTACGAGCCTGGCGCTACCGACTGAGCCACCCCCGCCCCATTTCGGTTACGAATTCCGTTGGATGTTCCGTTTAACCTTCCACGAATTAATTATTACTCATTGAATAAGAAATAATTATTAATGCAATAACTAATCATTGTCGGCTTATGTAGAGTGTAAATCCAATCAGCACATGTCTGTTGATCTGTAATCCTGAGAAAACCTGAATCTATATGACTTTTGTATTCTTTTTTACTATGTTCACTTATGTATGAAAACAAATGCTCATCAATATTTCCTGCAGATAAGCTATTGGCTTTGCGGGTCAAAGGTATAAAATCTCTCTAGATCTGTGTTTTGTGAGATGACGATGATGATGAATAAATATATTATTATTTTTAAAAAATTAGGATCTATATTGGACTTTATATTCTTATGATGATGGGGAGTTATGAACAGTGTGCCTAAAGGTCTCAGAAAGAAGGGGAGACCTAGGATGCGGTGGGCAGACAATGTCAAACAGGACCTTGTTAGAATTGGTGTGCAGTGGCCAGATGCAGTAGATGTAGCTCAGGACAGACTTGCTTGGAGAACTAAATTGCACGGTCTGGTTGGACCTCCGTAGCCCATGGCTGCTTGATGATGATGATGATGATGATGATGACGACGACGACGACGATGATGATGATGATGATGATGATGATGATGATGATGATGATGATGATGATGATGATGATGATGATGATGATGATGATGATGATGATGATGATGATGATGTCAAGGTATAGTTGATCTCTTAGGGAGGGAGAGGACTCAGTCGGTAGCGCGCCAGGCTCGTAATCTGTACTTTCCTGGTTCGAGTCCCAGCTGAGCCAGCGTTGAGATTTATCTCCGTAGAACTTCCCACCAAACTAAGTTCGAGTGTCAGGACGTGAACGAGAATGTTGTGTTAAGGGGAAGTTCAAGAATTAAAAAAAAAACGTCGTCCGAACGATGTGCTCATTGGAATTAATTTTTAAGTCCTCAGAATATATTGTTCCTATTGGTTCAGCTATCAGATCGTGTGTGTCTTGGTGTATGGGAGGGGACACTAATTAGTGTGTTTAACTTGGTAGGGCGCCAGGATCCTAATCTACAGTTCCCAGGTTCGAGTCCCGTCTCGTCCAGTGTTGATATTTATCGGCGCAAAACTCCCCACACTGCCCTTGGTCAATAGCGAACACCGATGGGCTTGGAAACGACGACGCCCGTCAGATGTGATGTTAAGTCGTGGCAATGTGTGTAGGAGAGCCATACCCTGCGCACGTTAAAGAACACGCTGGATGGCCCTGACAGGAGCTTATCATCTGTCTCTCAACAGCTGTTCCAGTGGGTCTCCTCCCCCAACCTTCTCTGAGCCCCCGGGGTCCTTGTGACCTGGCTATTTAGACTATTGTGTGCAAAAAAGTGACCTTCAGAGCTAAAAACAATCCAACGTTAAAGAACACGCTGGATGGCCTTGACGGCAGCTTACCATATGTTTCCCAACAGCTATTCCAGTGGGTCTCCTCCCCCAACCTTCTCTGAGCCCCCGGGGTCCTTGTGACCTGGCTATATAGACCATTGTGTGCAAAAAAGTGACCTTCAGAGCTAAAAACAACCCAACGTTAAGGAACACGTTGGATGGCCTTGACGGGATCCTACCATCTGTTTCCCAACAGCTGTTCCAGTGGGTCCCCTCCCCCAACCTTCTCTGAGACCTCGGGTTCCTTGTTACCTGGCTATTTAGACCATTGTGTGCAAAAAAGTGACCTTCAGAGCTAAAAACAACCCAACGTTAAGAAACACGCTGGATGGCCTTGACAGGAGGCTACCATCTGTTTCCCAACAGCTGTTCCAGTGGGTCCCCTCCCCCAACCTTCCCTGAGACCTCGGGTTCCTTGTGACCTGGCCATTTAGCCCATTGTGTGCAAATAAATTCCGCTCAGAGGTGAAACAACCCAACGTTAAAGAACACGCTGGATGGCCTTGACGGGAGGCTACCATCTGTTTCCCAACAGCTGTTCCAGTTGGTCCCCTCCCCCAACCTTCTCTGAGCCTTCGGGGTCCAAGTGACCTGGCCATTTAGCCCATTGTGTTGAAAAAAAGTGCCGCTCACAGGTAAAACAACACAACCCATTAGACAATGCAGCTTATTGTTGTCACAACAGTGCAAACAGACCAAATGTGACATCACAGCATTGTCGAAAGGAAAATATTTAAAGTAGTCAAAACACGCGCAAACAGAACGAGGCTGAACAAACAGATTATTGATATAAAAAAAACACAAAATGTTCTTTTTTTCCTTTGATACAGATGGTTGTATACACGACGACGATAGTGAGTTATATCCACAAAATAAATTTAGTTTGCTAACGAAATTACAGTTCCTTCTACCAAAAAGCAATCTGTGAGAGAGGCTATCACCTGCTGATGACTTTAAAATCAATGCTGATGACTTTAAAATGAACTTCGCGAATAGAACTAAAATATTCCCCTTGTGTGGAGTGAGAATATTGCCTTAACAATCAATGTATTCGCAATAGCACTCGGCATAGCTGACGACTCAACGACGCACGTATGCACGAGACACAGCAAAACGACACTGCTGAAATGAAGCATAGTGGTCTGAAAACTTTCCCTGTTATCGACTAATCGCTTTTTTTCAGCTCTGACTGATTGTCGTGGCATTACGATGCTTAGAGTCAAAAATAGAACTTTTAATTTGAGGAATTAGGAGGTTCTTTGGCATGGGTGTTTTATTTTTTTTTGTTTCCTTTCCGATGAGGTATCACCTTTTTCGGAGGTCTTTTTTCGCGAGGTATTATTCTGGTAGACTGTATCACGACGTATTATATTGGTCGAGTGCATCACGACGTATTATATTGGTCGAGTGCATCACGACGTATTATACTGGTAGACTGTATCACGACGTATTATATTGGCTGAGTGCATCACGACGACGTATTATACTGGCAGAGTGCATCCCGACGTTTTATACTGGCAGTGTGAATCACGACGTTTCATACTGGCAGTGTGTATCACGACGTTTTATACTGGTAGTGTGTATCATGACGTTTTATACAGGCAGTGTGTATCACGACGTTTTATACTGGTAGTGTGTATCATGACGTTTTATACTGGCAGTGTGTATCACGACGTTTTATACTGGTAGTGTGTATCATGACGTTTTATACTGGTAGTGTGTATCATGACGTATTATACTGACAGAGTGCATCACGACGTATTATACTGGTAGACTGTATCACGACGTATTATATTGGCCGAGTGCATCACGACGTATTATACTGGCAGAGTGCATCCCGACGTTTTATACTGGCAGTGTGAATCACGACGTTTCATACTGGCAGTGTGTATCACGACGTTTTATACTGGTAGTGTGTATCATGACGTTTTATACAGGCAGTGTGTATCACGACGTTTTATACTGGTAGTGTGTATCATGACGTTTTATACTGGCAGTGTGTATCACGACGTTTTATACTGGTAGTGTGTATCATGACGTTTTATACTGGTAGTGTGTATCATGACGTATTATACTGACAGAGTGCATCACGACGTATTATACTGGCAGAGTGCATCACGACGTATTATATTGGCCGAGTGCATCACGACGTATTATACTGGCAGAGTGCATCCCGACGTTTTATACTGGCAGTGTGAATCACGACGTTTCATACTGGCAGTGTGTATCACGACGTTTTATACTGGTAGTGTGTATCATGACGTTTTATACTGGTAGTGTGTATCATGACGTATTATACTGACAGAGTGCATCACGACGTATTATACTGGTAGACTGTATCACGATGTATTATATTGGCCGAGTGCATCACGACGTATTATACTGGCAGAGACGTTTTATACTGGCAGTGTGAATCACGACGTTTTATACTGGCAGTGTGTATCACGACGTTTTATACTGGTAGTGTGTATCATGACGTTTTATACTGGTAGTGTGTATCCTGATGTATTATACTGACAGAGTGCATCACGACGTATTATACTGGTAGACTGTATCACGATGTATTATATTGGCCGAGTGCATCACGACGTATTATACTGGCAGAGACGTTTTATACTGGCAGTGTGAATCACGACGTTTTATACTGGCAGTGTGTATCACGACGTTTTATACTGGTAGTGTGTATCATGACGTTTTATACTGGTAGTGTGTATCCTGATGTATTATACTGACAGAGTGCATCACGACGTATTATACTGGTAGACTGTATCACGACGTATTATATTGGCCGAGTGCATCACGACGTATTATACTGGCAGAGACGTTTTATACTGGCAGTGTGAATCACGACGTTTTATACTGGCAGTGTGTATCACGACGTTTTATACTGGTAGTGTGTATCATGACGTTTTATACTGGTAGTGTGTATCATGACGTATTATACTGACAGAGTGCATCACGACGTATTATACTGGTAGACTGTATCACGACGTATTATATTGGCCGAGTGCATCACGACGTATTATACTGGCAGAGTGCATCCCGACGTTTTATACTGGCAGTGTGAATCACGACGTTTTATACTGGCAGTGTGTATCACGACGTTTTATACTGGTAGTGTGTATCATGACGTTTTATACTGGTAGTGTGTATCATGACGTATTATACTGACAGAGTGCATCACGACGTATTATACTGGTAGAGTGCATCCCGACGTATTATACTGGCAGAGTGCATCACGACGTATTATACTGGCAGAGTGCATCCCGGCGTTTTATACTGGCAGTGTGAATCACGACGTTTTATATTGGTAGTGTGTATCACGACGTTTTATACTGGTAGACTGTATCACGACGTATTACACTGGCAGAGTGCATCACGACGTATTATACTGGCAGAGTGCATCACGACGTTTTATATTGGTAGTGTGCATTACGACGTTTTATACTGGTAGTGTGTATCATGACGTTTTATACTGGTAGTGTGTATCATGACGTATTATACTGGCAGAGTGCATCACGACGTATTATACTGGCAGAGCGCATCACGACGTTTTATACTGGCAGAGTGCATCACGATGTATTTTACTGTCAGAGTGCATCACGACGTATTATACTGGCAGAGTGCATCACGACGTGTTGGGGCGGTGGTGGCTCAGTCGGTAGCGCGCCAGGCTCGTAATCTGTAGTTCCCAGGTTCGAGTCCCAGTTGGGTCAGCGTTGAGATTTATCTCCGCAAAATTCCCCGCCCTGCCCACGGTCAGTAGGGGACACCGATGGGCTTGGAAAGACCGCCGTCCGTCGGATGGGACGTTAAGCCGTGGCCCCGTGTGCGGGAGAGCCATACCCTGTGCACGTTAAAGAACACGCTGGATGGCCTTGACGGGAGGCTACCATCTGTCTCCCAACAGCTATTCCAGTGGGTCCCCTCCCCCAACCTTCTCTGAGCCTTCGGGATCCATGTGACCTGGCCATTTAGCCCATTGTGTGCAAAAAAGTGCCGCTCAGAGGTAAAACAACCCAACTCACGACGTGTTATACTGGCAGAGTGCATCACGACGTGTTATAGTGGCAGAGTGCAAATCCAAATCCCAACTTTGACATTTATCTCCGTAAAACTCCTCGCCGTGTCCATGATCACTAAGGGACACCGATGGGCTTGGAAAGGCCGCCGTCCATCGGATGTGACGTTAAACTGTGACCCTGTGTTCGGGAGTTGCATACCCTATGCACGTTGAAGAACACACTGGATGTGACGTTACCATCTGTCTACCAAAAGCTGTTCCAGTGGGTCCCCTCCCCCAACCTTCCTTGAACCTTTGAACTTCTTCTAGCTTGTCCATTTAGCCCATTGTGTGCAAAAAAGTACTACTCAGAAGTAAAACAACCCAATCTTCTCTGAACCTTTGGGGTTCTCGTGACCTTGGCATTTAGCCCATTGTGTGCAAAAAAAACCACTCAGAAGTAAAACAACCCAACCTTCTCTGAACCTTTGGGGTCCTTGTGACCTTGGCATTTAGCCCATGGTATGAAAAAATAAAGTACATCTCAGAAGTAAAACAACCCAACCTTCTCTGAACCTTTGGGATCCTTGTGACCTTGGCATTTAGCCCATTGTGTGCAAATAAATACCACTCAGAAGTAAAACAACCCAATCTTCTCTGAAACTTTGGATTCCTTGTGACCTTGGCATTTAGCCCATTGTATGAAAAAAAGTACCACTCAGAAGTGAAACAACCCAAACTTCTCTGAACCTTTGGGGTCCTTGTGACCTTTGCATTTAACCCATTGTATGAAAAAAAAGTACCACTCAGAAGTAAAACAACCCAACCTTCTCTGAACCTTTGGGGTCCTTGTGACCTTGGCATTTAGCCCATTGTATGAACAAAAAAGTACCACTCAGAAGTGCAACTGGGTCAGCGTTCAGATTTATCTCCGCAAAATTCCCCGCCCTGCCCACGGTCAGTAGGGGACACAGATGGACTTGGAAAGGCCGCAGTCCGTCGGATGGGACGTTAAGCCGTGGCCCCGTGTGCGGGAGAGCCATACCCTGTGCACGTTAAAGAACACGCTGGATGGCCTTGACGGGAGGCTACCATCTGTCTCCCAACAGCTGTTCCAGTGGGTCCCCTCCCCCAACCTTCTCTGAGCCTTCGGGGTCCATGTGACCTGGCCATTTAGCCCATGGTGTGCAAAAAAGTGCCGCTCAGAGGTAAAACAACCCAACGTTAAAGAACACGCTGGGTGGCCTTGACGGGAGACTACCATCTGTCTCCCAACAGCTGTTCCAGTTGGTCCCCTCCCCCAACCTTCTCTGAGCCTTCGGGGTCCATGTGACCTGGCCATTTAGCCCATGGTGTGCAAAAAAGTGCCGCTCAGAGGTAAAACAATCCAATCCAATAGTTTATCTGTTAGAAAAAGACGCGCAGTTTAAACTCTAAAACAAAAATTGTTTTTAACTAACAGCTCATCAGGAAACTGAAAGCATCTATAAGATTGCATTTTTCGTTTTAAAGGTCAATTCAAATTCGCCTCGACTTGGAGATTAAAATCTTAAGTCCATTCTCGTCCGATTATTTGACGAGGACAAAGACTTAGTATTCAATTTCAAAACAAAAGAATTTTACAACAAAGGAAAATAACAAAATAAATACTTTAGCTGAATGTGTCGAATAAATAACGGTTTATTACGGTAAAGAACCTTTCTTTTAAAGATGACTAAAGGCGTACAGTCGCTCAAAAAAGTATCCGAACACTACGGTTGCTTACAGAATTCAGAAAAAATATTTGGCAACGATTAATTAGTGATCTGGCAACCTTCGTGTCACGTGATTACGGAATTCAGGAAAAATATTTGGAGCGTGTACAGCAACTGTACACGCTCCAGTTACCCAGGTCACAAGGACCTCAAGGTCCTTGTGACCTGGGGTAGGGGTGGCTATGTCAGTAACACGCCATCGTCAGTAGCACAACCATCGTCTTAGTCATCTTCGTGTCATGTGACACGAAGGTTGCCAGATCATTAATTTCTAAGAAAATCGTTGCCAGATATTTTTTACGAATTCTGTAATGAATACCTGTTGACAGCAGCTGCTTGAGGGGGTATTTATTTTTTTTAAGTAATATTTAACAAAATTGGCAAATAAGTGTAATATGTACAGGGTGTACCATTTAAAATGCAACCCGATACTGGATTGTTTTACTTCTGAGCGGCACTTTTTTTGCACACATTAGGCTAAATGGCCAGGTCACAAAAACCCCAATGGTTCAGAGAAGGTTGGGGGAGGGGACCCACTAGACAACTGTTAATAGACAGATGGTAACCTCCCATCAAGGCCATCCAGCGTGTTCTTTAACGTGCAGAGCGTAGGGCTATACCCCCCATACGGTGCCACGGCTTAACGTCCCATCCGACGGACGACGAATTTTGCAGTCCGTCGGATTTTTTGTGATCCGTCGATTTAGCCTATTGTGTGCAAAAAAACTACGTAACGGCCTCAAAAAAGGGGGACGGGGGGGCTCAGTCGGTAGCGCGACAGGCTCGTAATCTGTATTTCCCAGGTTCGAGTCCCAGCTGGGTCAGCTTTGAGATTTATCTCCGCAAATTTCCCCGCCCTACCCACGGTCAGTAGGGGACACCGATGGGCTTCGAAAGGCAGCCGTCCGTCGGATGGGACGTTAAGTCGTGGCCCCGTGTGCGGGGGAGCCATACCCTGTGCACGTTAAAGAACACGCTGGATGGCCTTGACGGGAGGCTACCATATGTCCCCAATCTTCTCTGAGCCTTTGGGGTCCATGTGACCAGGCCATTTAGCCCATGGTGTGCAAAAAAGTGCCGATCAGAGGTAAAACACCCCAACGTTAAAGAACAAGCTGGATGGCGTTGACGGGAGGCTACCATCTCTCTCAACAGCTGTTCCAGTGGGTCCCCTCCCCCCAACCTTCTCTGAGCTTTCGAGGTCCTTGTGACCTGGCCATTTAGCCCATGGTGTGCAAAAAAGTGCTGCTCAGAGGTAAAACAACCAAACGTTAAAAAACACGCTGGATGGCCTTGACGGGAGGCTACCATCTGTCTCCCAACAACTGTTCCAGTGGGTCGCCTCCCCCAACCTTCTCTGAGCCTTCGGGGTCCATGTGACCTGGCCATTTAGCCCATGGTGTGCAAAAAAGTCCCGCTCAGTGGTAAAACAACCCAACGTTAAAGAACACGCTGGATGGCCTTGATGGGAGGTTACCATCTGTCTCCCAACAACTGTTCCAATGGGTCCCCTCCCCCAACCTTCTCTGAGCCTTCAGGGACCTTGTGACCTGGCCATTTAGCCCGTGGTGTGCAAAAAAGTGCCACTGAGAGGTAAAACAACCCAACGTTAAAGAACACGCTGGATGGTCTTGACGGGAGGCTACCACCTGTCTCCCAACTGCTGTTCCAATGGGTCCCCTCCCCCAACCTTCTCTGAGCCTTTGGGGTCCATGTGACCTGGCCATTTAGCCCATGGTGTGTAAATAAGTGCCGCTCAGAGGTAAAACAACCCAACGTTAAAGAACAGGCTGGATGCCTTGACTGGAGGCTACCATCTGTCTCCCAACAGCTGTTCTAGTGGGTCCCCTCCCCCAACCTTCTCTGAATTTTCGGGGTCCTTGTGACCTGGCGATTTAGCCCATGGTGTGCAAAAAATGGTGTCCAGACTCATTATTTCCTTTGAATTTTTCGTTATCATTGACTCTTAGCCGGTATCGCGCCAATCTCGTAATCTACATTTCCCCAGATGGACCTGTTTTTTTTAGAAAATAGTGATCTCGCAACCTTGTGTCACGTGACATAAAGGTTGCCAGATCACTAATTTCTAAAAAAAATCGTTGCCAGATATTTTTTCTGAATTCTGTAATCAATTATGGTGTTCGGATACTTTTTTGAGCGACTGTAGGTGGTCATATTATTTTGATACTAGATCGTGTGGACCCACTCACAGAAATATTGAGCGTGTGCAGTTACCGTTCACAGCAAACTGGAGCGTGTGCAGTAACTGCACACGCTCCAGTTTGCTGTGAACGGTAACTGGAGCGTATACAGTTGCTGTACACGCTCCAGATATTTTTCCTGAAATCTGTAATCAATCATAGTGTTCGGATTTTTTTTAATATATATAATGCGTATGAATATATAATGCAATGAGTGTGGAGCGTGTGCAGTTACCGTTCACAGCAAACTGGAGCGGTTGCGGTTAATGTTCACAGCACATTGGTTCGTGTGAGCTCACAAAAACCTGGAGCGTGTGGGCCCACTCACAGAAATACTGAGCGTGTGCGGTTACCGTTCATAGCAAACTGGAGCGTGTGCAGTAACTGCACACGCTCCAGTTTGTTGTGACGGTAACTGGAGCGTGTACAGTTGTTGTACACGCTCCAGATATTTTTCCTGAATTCTGTAATCACGTGACATGAAGGTTGCCAGATCACTGATTTCTAAAAAAAAAACGTTGCCAGATATTTTTTTCTGAATTCTCTAATCAACTCAAAAAAAAAGTATTCGTCCACTATGGTTAATTATAGAATTCAGAAAAAATATCTGGCAGCGATATTTTTAGAAATTAGTGACCTGGCAATATATCAATAATATAATATCAATAAAATAATTATAATATATAATATAATAATATAATATGTATATAATATAATAATATATATAATATAATATCAACCATAGTGTTCGGATATTTTTTTTGAGTCTCTTTCCATCCTGTTGCAATTCCTTCATTTGTATTCGTTTTTTGCATTAAAACGATAACTTTTAACACTATGGAATATCACAACTCCCCCTCCCCCCCCAAAAAAAAAAAGAAGCAAAAAATATATACTCTAATTATTTATAATTTTTAGCATTTTTTTTAACATCCCCTCCCATTACTTTTGCTTTTCATTTAATTATTTTTAGTAGTAATTCCATATCCTCTATTTCCGTAAATGTAAGTCTTTAGCCATTCTAAACTAATTTTTATATATATATTTTTTTTCATTCTTATATATACAGCCCAAAATTTTTGTGCTCGAATAGTTTCACAATTTAGCCCAAAAAAAAATTGTGGTCCAATAGTTCCACAATATAGCCCAAAAATTTGTGCTCCAATAGTTCCACAATTTAGCCCAAAAAATTTTGTGCTCAAATAGTTCCATAATGTAGCCCAAAAAAGTTGTGCTCGAATAGTTCCACAATTTAGCCCAAAAATTTGTGTTCAAATAGTTCCACAATTTAGCCCAAAAATTTTGTGCTCAAATAGTTCCACAATTTAGCCCGAAAATTTTTGTGCTCAAATAGTTCCACAATACAGCCCAAAAATTTTTGTGCTCAAATAGTTCCACAATACAGCCCAAACTTTTTGTGCTCAAATAGTTCCATAGTTTAGCCCAAAAATTTGTGCTCAAATAGTTCCACAATTTAGCCCAAAAAATTTTGTGCTCAAATAGTTCCACAATACAGCCCAAAAAATTTTGTGCTCAAATAGATCCACAATTTAGCCCAAAAAATTTGTGCTCGAATAGTTCCACAATTTAGCCCAACAATTTGTGCTCAAATAGTTCCACAATTTAACCCAAAAAAATTTGTGCTCGAATAGTTCCACAATTTAGCCCAAAAATTTGTGCTCAAATAGTTCCACAATTTAGCCCAAAAAAAATTGTGCTCGAATAGTTCCGCAATTTAGCCCAAAAAATTGTGCTCAAGTAGTTCCACAATACAGCCCAAAATTTTTGTGCTCAAACAGTTCCACAATTTAGCCCAAAAAATTTTGTGCTCAAATAGTTCCACAATACAGCCCAAAATTTTTGTGCTCAAATAGTTCCACAATTTAGCCCAAAAAATTTTGTGCTCAAATAGTTCCACAATTTAGCCCAAAAAATTTTGTGCTCGAATAGTTCCACACTTTATCCCAAAAATTTGTGCTCGAATAGTTCCACACTTTATCCCAAAAATTTGTGCTCAAATAGTTCCACAATTTTGCCCCAAAAATTTTGTGCTCAAATAGTTCCACAATTTAGCCAAAAAATTTGCGCTCAAATAGTTCCACTATTTAGCCCAAAAAATTTTGTGCTCGAATAGTTCCACAATTTAGCCCAAACATTTTTGTGCTCGAATAGTTCCACAATTCAGCCCAAAAAAATTTGTGCTCGAATAGTTCCACAATTTAGCCCAAAAATTGTATTCAAGTAGTCCACAATACAGCCCAAAAAATTTTGTGCTCAAATAGTTCCACAATTTAGCCCAAAAAATTTTGTGATCAAATACTTTCACAATACAGCCCAAATTTCTTGTGCTCAAATAGTTCCATAGTTTAGCCCAAAAATTGTGCTCAAATAGTTCCACACAATTTAGCCCAAAAAATTTTTTGTGCTCAAATAGTTCCACAATACAGCCCAAAAAATTTTGTGCTCAAATAGTTCCACAATACAGCCCAAAAATTTTTGTGCTCAAACAGTTCCACAATACAGCCCAAAATTTTTGTGCTCAAATAGTTCCACAATACAGCCCAAAAATTTTTGTGCTCAAATAGTTTCACAATACAGCCCAAAATTTTTGTGCTCAAATAGTTCCATAGTTTAGCCCAAAAATTTGTGCTCAAATAGTTCCACAATTTAGGCCAAAAAATTTTGTGCTCAAATAGTTCCACAATACAGCCCAAAAAATTTTGTGCTCAAATAGTTCCACAATTTAGCCCAAAAAATTTTGTGATCAAATAGTTCCAAATACAGCCCAAATTTTTTGTGCTCAAATAGTTCCATAGTTTAGCCCAAAAATTTGTGCTCAAATAGTTCCACAATACAGCCCAAAAAATTTTGTGCTCAAATAGTTCCACAATACAGCCCAAAAATTTTTCTGCTCAAATAGTTCCACAATACAGCCCAAAAAATTTTGTGCTCAAATAGTTCCACAATACAGCCCAAAAATTTTTCTGCTCAAATAGTTCCACAATACAGCCCAAAATTTTTGTGCTCAAATAGTTCCACAATACAGCCCAAAAATTTTTGTGCTCAAATAGTTTCACAATACAGCCCAAAATTTTTGTGCTCAAATAGTTCCATAGTTTAGCCCAAAAATTTGTGCTCAAATAGTTCCACAATTTAGGCCAAAAAATTTTGTGCTCAAATAGTTCCACAATACAGCCCAAAAAATTTTGTGCTCAAATAGTTCCACAATTTAGCCCAAAAAATTTTGTGATCAAATAGTTCCAAATACAGCCCAAATTTTTTGTGCTCAAATAGTTCCATAGTTTAGCCCAAAAATTTGTGCTCAAACAGTTCCACAATTTAGCCCAAAAAATTTTGTGCTCAAATAGTTCCCCAATACAGCCCAAAAAATTTTGTACTCAAATAGTTCCGCATTTTAGCCCAAACATTTTTGTGCTCGAATAGTTCCACAATTCAGCCCAAAAAATTTGTGCTCGAATAGTTCCACAATTTAGCACAAAAAATTGTACTCAAGTAGTTCCACAATACAGCCCAAAATTTTTGTGCTCAAATAGTTCCACAATTTAGCCCAAAAATTTTTGTGCTCAAATAGTTCCACAATACAGCCCAAAAATTTGTGCTCAAATAGTTCCATAGTTTAGCCCAAAAATTTGTGCTCAAATAGTTCCACAATTTAGCCCAAAAAATTTTGTGCTCAAATAGTTCCACAATACAGCCCAAAAAATTTTGTGCTCAAATAGTTCCACAATTTAGCCCAAAAATTTGTGCTCAAATAGTTCCATAGTTTAGCCCAAAAATTTGTGCTCAAATAGTTCCACAATTTAGCCCAAAAAATTTTGTGCTCAAATAGTTCCACAATTTAGCCCAAAAAATTTTGTGCTCAAATAGTTCCAAATACAGCCCAAATTTTTTGTGCTCAAATAGTTCCATAGTTTAGCCCAAAAATTTGTGCTCAAATAATTCCACACAATTTAGCCCAAAAAACTTTGTGCTCAAATAGTTCCACAATACAGCCCAAAAAATTTTGTGCTCAAATAGTTCCACAATTTAGCCCAAAAAATTTTGAGATCAAATAGTTTCACAATACAGCCCAAATTTCTTGTGCTCAAATAGTTCCATAGTTTAGCCCAAAAATTTGTGCTCAAATAGTTCCACACAATTTAGCCCAAAAAATTTTGTGCTCAAATAGTTCCACAATTTAGCCCAAAAAATTTTGTGCTCAAATAGTTCCACAATACAGCCCAAAAATGTTTGTGCTCAAATAGTTCCACAATACAGCCCAAAATTTTTGTGCTCAAATAGTTCCATAGTTTAGCCCAAAAATTTGTGCTCAAATAGTTCCACAATTTAGCCCAAAAAATTTTGTGCTCAAATAGTTCCACAATTTAGGCCAAAAAATTTTGTGATCAAATAGTTCCACAATACAGCCCAAATTTTTTGTGCTCAAATAGTTCCATAGTTTAGCCCAAAAATTTGTGCTCAAATAGTTCCACACAATTTAGCCCAAAAAATTTTGTGCTCAAATAGTTCCACAATTTAGCCCAAAAAATTTTGTGCTCAAATAGTTCCAAATACAGCCCAAATTTTTTGTGCTCAAATAGTTCCATAGTTTAGCCCAAAAATTTGTGCTCAAATAGTTCCACACAATTTAGCCCAAAAAACTTTGTGCTCAAATAGTTCCACAATACAGCCCAAAAAATTTTGTGCTCAAATAGTTCCACAATTTAGCCCAAAAAATTTTGAGATCAAATAGTTTCACAATACAGCCCAAATTTCTTGTGCTCAAATAGTTCCATAGTTTAGCCCAAAAATTTGTGCTCAAATAGTTCCACACAATTTAGCCCAAAAAATTTTGTGCTCAAATAGTTCCACAATTTAGCCCAAAAAATTTTGTGCTCAAATAGTTCCACAATACAGCCCAAAAATGTTTGTGCTCAAATAGTTCCACAATACAGCCCAAAATTTTTGTGCTCAAATAGTTCCATAGTTTAGCCCAAAAATTTGTGCTCAAATAGTTCCACAATTTAGCCCAAAAAATTTTGTGCTCAAATAGTTCCCCAATACAGCCCAAAAAATTTTGTGCTCAAATAGTTCCACAATTTAGCCCAAACATTTTTGTGCTCGAATAGTTCCACAATTCAGCTCAAAAAAATTTGTGCTCGAATAGTTCCACAATTTAGCCCAAAAAATTGTACTCAAGTAGTTCCACAATACAGCCCAAAATTTTTGTGCTCAAATAGTTCCACAATTTAGCCCAAATATTTTTGTGCTCAAATAGTTCCACAATTTAGCCCAAAAATTTTTGTGCTCAAATAGTTCCACAATACAGCCCAAAAATTTGTGCTCAACTAGTTCCATAGTTTAGCCCAAAAATTTGTGCTCAAATAGTTCCACAATTTAGCCCAAAAAATTTTGTGCTCAAATAGTTCCACAATACAGCCCAAAAAATTTTGTGCTCAAATAGTTCCACAATACAGCCCAAAGTTTTTGTGCTCAAATAGTTCATAGTTTAGCCCAAAAATTTATGCTCAAATAGTTCCACAATTTAGCCCAAAAAATTTTGTGCTCAAATAGTTCCCCAATACAGCCCAAAAAATTTTGTGCTCAAATAGTTCCACAATTTAGCCCAAACATTTTTGTGCTCGAATAGTTCCACAATTCAGCCCAAAAAAATTTGTGCTCGAATAGTTCCACAATTTAGCCCAAAAAATTTTGTGCTCAAATAGTTCCACAATACAGCCCAAAAAATTTTGTGCTCAAATAGTTCCACAATTTAGCCCAAAAAATTTTGTGATCAAATAGTTCCAAATACAGCCCAAATTTTTTGTGCTCAAATAGTTCCATAGTTTAGCCCAAAAATTTGTGCTCAAATAGTTCTACACAATTTAGCCCAAAAAGCTTTGTGCTCAAATAGTTCCACAATACAACCCAAAAAATTTTGTGCTCAAATAGTTCCACAATTTAGCCCAAAAAATTTTGTGATCAAATAGTTTCACAATACAGCCCAAATTTCTTGTGCTCAAATAGTTCCATAGTTTAGCCCAAAAATTTGTGCTCAAATAGTTCCACACAATTTAGCCCAAAAAATTTTGTGCTCAAATAGTTCCACAATATAGCCCAAAAAATTTTGTGCTCGAATAGTTCCACAATACAGCCCAAATTTTTTGTGATCAAATAGTTCCAAATACAGCCCAAATTTTTTGTGCTCAAATAGTTCCATAGTTTAGCCCAAAAATTTGTGCTCAAATAGTTCTACACAATTTAGCCCAAAAAGCTTTGTGCTCAAATAGTTCCACAATACAACCCAAAAAATTTTGTGCTCAAATAGTTCCACAATTTAGCCCAAAAAATTTTGTGATCAAATAGTTTCACAATACAGCCCAAATTTCTTGTGCTCAAATAGTTCCATAGTTTAGCCCAAAAATTTGTGCTCAAATAGTTCCACACAATTTAGCCCAAAAAATTTTGTGCTCAAATAGTTCCACAATATAGCCCAAAAAATTTTGTGCTCGAATAGTTCCACAATACAGCCCAAATTTTTTGTGCTCAAATAGTTCCATAGTTTAGCCCAAAAATTTGTGCTCAAATAGTTCCACAATTTAGCCCAAAAAATTTTGTGCTCAAATAGTTCCACAATTTAGGCCAAAAATTTTTGTGCTCAAATAGTTCCACAATACAGCCCAAATTTTTTGTGCTCAAATAGTTCCATAGTTTAGCCCAAAAATTTGTGCTCAAATAGTTCCACAATTTAGCCCAAAAAATTTTGTGCTCAAATAGTTCCACAATACAGCCCAAAAAATTTTGTGCTCAAATAGTTCCACAGTTTAGCCCAAAAGATTTTGTGATCAAATAGTTCCACAATACAGCCCAAATTTTTTGTGCTCAAATAGTTCCATAGTTTAGCCCAAATATTTGTGCTCAAATAGTTCCGCACAATTTAGCCCAAAAACTTTTGTGCTCAAATAGTTCCACAATACAGCCCAAAAAATTTTTTGCTCAAATAGTTTCACACCAAAAAAAAATTATTTCACAGTTTAAATCTAACTTGTGTGGACTGAAACATTTTCACCGTCTAGACTGAAATTTTTAAACACGCATAAACATTCAGGAAACTCCGCCCCCCCCCAAAAAAAAAACAATACAATTTCTGTCCTTCGCAACTGAAAAACTCAACAGGAAATCCTAAACTACATAAATGCAAAATATAACACGACCTCAACTCAAAAAAAAAAATATTAACCACTGGATGCAACAGCTAGCCTCTAAAACAGTCACCTGACTCCAAAGGGGGCGGGGGTGGCTCAGTCGGTAGCGCGCCAGGCTCGTAATCTGTAGTTCCCAGGTTCGAGTCCCAGCTGGGTCACCGTTGAGATTTATCTCCGCAAAATTCCCCGCCCTGCCCACGGTCAGTAGGGGACACCGATGGGCTTGGAAAGACCGCCGTCCGTCGGATGGGACATTAAGCCGTGGCCCCATGTGCGGGAGAGTCACACCCTGTGCACGTTAAAGAACACGCTGGATGGCCTTGACGGGAGGCTACCATCTGTCTCCCAACAGCTGTTCCAGGGGGTCCCCTCCCCCAACCTTCTATGAACCTTCGGAGTCCATGTGACCTGGCCATTTAGCCCATGGTGTGCAGAAAAAGTGCCGCTCAGAGGTAAAACAACCCAACCCAACCTGACTCCAAATGTAAATTTTACGACGCCCTACAAATAAAAAAAAAAACGCTACATGCACATCCCACACGAGAATGTCTTAACCCGTAAAAAATTAAAAAAAAAAGAATTTAGTTTCAAACACCAAAGAAGCCGACTCCAACTCCACATTCGTCCTCAAACAGCATCTATATATATTATCAGAACAGCAAGAAAGCTGCTGGGATTGAGTAAGGTTTCTGGGTACGCAAAGATGCAATGGGACCTCCTCCCCCACCTCTTCTACACCCTCCCTCTCAGCCTCCATCTCCGATGTTTCGCCCCTCTTCTACACCCTCCCTCTCAGCCTCCGTCTCCGACTTTTCGCCCCCTCTTCGGTCCATTCCCAAAATAACCCCACGAACAGTGAATGAGGCAAGACTCAAAGGGGATGCCGGTATCGTAGATGCAATTAGGTGGCCTGGAATTCTACCATTGGCAGACTTCCACAGCGGGGAAAATGTGTGTTCCCACACAAACCACATTCATTATGCTCGAGGGAGGACATCCCTCCTCGCTAGCCCTCTTCCTTTTCCATCCCCCCTCTCTTCCATTCCCTATTCTTCCCCCCCCCCTCCCCCACCATCGTTCCCACTTCTTGTTGTCTTCCACTTCGAGTGGAACTAGATGTCCTTTTGTTACACGATTGCAGATAGAGAAGAGATTGTTGTGAATCTGGGAAAAAAAAAAGAGATTTTCCACGCGGCTTCTTTCCTTCCCAGAATGCACTGCATTGTTATCTTGTATTTGAAGGCAAGTCTTTTTGTGAGACCGATTGTTTTTTTTGCACTTCTTTTTGTCCTGTTGCTCTTGTTGATTCTTGCTATCCCGGAAGTGACGAACTCTTCCACTCGAAACAGACCTCGGTCGTTTTATCCTTGAGGTCTATTTTTCTGCCGTGCTACAAAATGAGCTTGAGTTGGTTTACCTCTGAGCGGCACTTTTCTTTGCTCACAAGGGCTAAATGGCCAGGTCACAAGGACCCCGAAGGCTCAGAGAAGTTTTGGGGAACGGGAACCACTGGAATAGCTGTTGGGAGACAGATGGTAGCCTCCCGTCAAGGCCATCCAGCGTGTTCTTTAACGTTGGGTTGTTTTACCTCTGAGCGGCACTTTTTTTTTGCTCACAATGGGCTAAATGGCCAGGTCACAAGGACCCCGAAGGCTCAGAGAAGGTTGGGGAAGGGGACCCACTGGAACAGCTGTTGGGAGACAGATGGTAGCCTCCCGTCAAGGCCATCCAACGTGTTCTTTAACGTTGGATTGTTTTACCTCTGAGAGGCACTTTTTTGCACACCATGGGCTAAATGGCCAGGTCACAAGGACCCCGAAGGCTCAGAGAAGGTTGGGGAAGGGGACCCACTGGAGCAGCTGTTGGGAGACAGATGGTAGCTCCCGTCAAAGCCATCCAGAGTGTTCTTTAACGTTCGGTTGTTTTACCTCTCAGCGGTAATTTTTTTACACACCATGGGCTAAATGGCCAGGTCACAAGGACCCCGAAGGCTCAGAGAAGGTTGGGGGAGGGGACCCACTGGAACAGCTGTTGGGAGACAGATGGTAGCCTCCCGTCAAGGCCATCCAGAGTGTTCTTTAACGTGCACAGGGTATGGCTCTCCCACACACGGATGCAACGGCTTAACGTTCCATCCGACGGACGGCGGCCTTTCCAAGCCCATCGGTGTCTCCCCTACTGACCGTAGGCAGGGCGGGGAGTTTTGCGGGGATAAATCTCAACGCTGACCCACCTGAGACTCGAATCTGGGAGCTACAGATTACGAGCCTGGCGCGCTACCGACTGAGCCACCCCACACTATTTGTTCAGTATTCAAATAGTTGCGAACGCTAGAATATTTAATAGCCGGCAAAAAATTTACCCCAAAATTTAACTAAAACATTAAAACAGGTTAAATGATCAGAGATCAGAGTTGACTCTTGTTGAGTCATAACACTTTTAATAAAAAATGATAAAAAAATACATACCTCCTCAAAGCAGTGCTTGCCACAGAGGTCTGACAGGAGCCTGTCAGTTTATATGCCACAGTAGAAGGTCTGAGAGGATGGCAGGACTTGAACAAATATTGTTGAAAATCGAGATTTAGATGTATTTGATTGAGATATTTAATTTATCTTGAGACATATTTTTCATTAAAAGTCATATTGAAGAGTTTGTTGAACTTGAATGTGATTTTCTATTGAGATAACATGGAACTGTTTCCATTTTCCTGTGCAATACAGTCGCTCAAAAAAATATCCGAACACTATGGTTGATTACAGAATTCAGAAAAAATATCTGGCAACCTTTGTGTCACGTGACCCGAAGCTTGCCAGATCACTAATCTCTAAAAAAAAAAAAAAAAAATTCTGCCAGATATTTTTTCTAAATTTTGTAATCGACCATAGTGTTCGGATACTTTTTTGAGTTGATTACAGAATTCAGAAAAAAATATCTGTCAGCGATTTTTTTTTTAGAAATTAGTGATCTGATTCGTCGTGTCCACGTGACACGAAGGTTGCCAGATCACTAATTTCTAAGAAAATCGTTGCCAGATATTTTTTAATAAATTCTGTAATCAACTATAGTGTTCGGATATTTTTTTTGAACGATTGTACAGTCGCTCAAAAAAGTATCCGAACACTACGGTTGATTACAGAATTCAGAAAAAATATCTGGCAACGTTTTTTCCTTCGTGTCACATGACACGAAGGTTGCCAAATCACTAATTTCTAAAAAAAACGTTGCCAGATATTTTTTCTGAATTCTGTAATCAACCGTAGTGTTCGGATACTTTTTTGAGCGACTGTACCTGTACATCCTTTGTTGCAAGCACACATACATGTATTTTGGTTTACAAAGCTATCTGTGAATCTATTTTGACTTATGGTTTGACAATATACGGCTCAACTAACCTCACAAATATAAAGAAAATAGAAACTATTCAATCATCCGTTGCTAAAAATATAATCCCATTCAACTTAGGAAATTCATTTTATCATAGCGAAGAAAGATTAAATTATCTAGGCACACTCTCTTTACACAACCTTTACGAATAGAGCATCACTTTAAAATATTTTTTGACAATCAATTTAAATCTAAAATCTCTCATGGGAAAAACACAAGGTTACAATCTAAAAATTATTTGCAACTTCCAAAAATATTAAACAATTACGGGAAATGTACAAGGGCATATACAATACCTTACGTGTTCAATCAATTGCCAAGGGAAATTATTTTATTAAACAAATTTAAAGAAATCAAAAATAAAACTAAAAATTTTCTTCTAGGCACTAAATTTAAAATAAAAATTTGAACCACCACAAAGGAGCTTCCACTGAAATTCACAGCGGCGGGGGAGGCACAGTCGGTAGCGCGCCAGGTTCGTAATCTGTAGTTCCCAGGTTCGAGTCCCAGCTGGGTCACCGTTGATATTTATCTCCGCAAAATTCCCCGCCTTGCCCACGGTCAGTAGAGGATACCGATGGGCTTGGAAAGGCCGCCGTCCGTCGGATGGGACGTTAAGCCGTGGCCCCGTGTGCGGGAGGGACATACCCTGTGCACGTTAAAGAACACGCTGGATGGCCTTGACGGGAGGCTACCATCTGTCTCCCAACAGCTGTTCCAGTGGGTCCCCTTCCCCAACCTTCTCTGAACCTTCGCGGTTCATGTGACCTGGCTATTTAGCCCATGGTGTGCAAAAAAAAGTGCCGCTCAGAAGTAAAACAACCCAACTGAAATTCACATAATTCGATGACATTGTTTTAAACTATATCTTACGTATTTTCATCTAACGTTATTATTCTTCTCTCCTGCAGATAAGCAGGTGCTTTGCGGGTCATTTGTTAATACTCTTGAATACGTACATGAATATGAAAAAATATTATTATTATTCGTTATTAGTTAGAAATTTGTAGGTGAACAAACCAATACTTTACATTGAAATGTAAATAAACTCTAAACCTTCTCATATAGCATTAGGACCGGAGGTTGCTCAGTCGGTAGCGTGCCAGACTCGTAATCTGTAATTCCCAGGTTCGAGTCCCAGCTGGGTCAGCGATGAGATTTATTGCAAAATTCCCCGCCCTGCCCACGGTCAGTAGGGGACACCGAGGGGTTTGGAAAGGCCGCCGTCCGTCGGATGGGACGTTAAGCCGTGGTCCCGTGTACGTTAAAGAACACGCTGGATGGCCTTGACGGGAGGCTACCATTTGTCTCCCAACAGCTGTTCCAGTGGGTCCCCTCCCCCAACCTTCTCTGAGACTTCGAGTTCCTTGTGACCTGTCCATTTAGCCCATGGTGTGCAAAAATGTGCTGCTCAGAGGTAAAACAACCCAACGTTAAAGAACACGCTGGATGGCCTTGACGGGAGGCTACCATCTGTCTCCCAACATCTATTCCAGTGGGTCCCCTCCCCCAACCTTCTCTGAGCCTTCGGGATCCATGTGACCTGGCCATTTAGCCCATGGTGTGCAAAAATGTGCTGCTCAGAGGTAAAACAACCCAACGTTAAAGAACACGCTGGATTGCCTTGACGAGAGGCTATCATGTGTCTCCCAACGGCTTCTTCCAGTGGGTCCCCTCCCCCAACCTTCTCTGAGCCTTCGGGATCCATGTGACCTGGCCATTTAGCCCATGGTGTGCAAAAAAGTGCCGCTCAGAGGTAAAACAACCCAACGTTAAAGAACACGCTGGATGGCCTTGACGGGAGGCTACCATCTGTCTCCCAACATCTATTCCAGTGGGTCCCCTCCCCCAACCTTCTCTGAGCCTTCGGGATCCATGTGACCTGGCCATTTAGCCCATGGTGTGCAAAAAAGTGCCGCTCAGAGGTAAAACAACCCAACGTTAAAGAACACGCTGGATGGCCTTGACGGGAGGCTACCATCTGTCTCCCAACATCTATTCCAGTGGGTCCCCTCCCCAAACCTTCTCTGAGACTTCGGGATCCATGTGACCTGGCCATTTAGCCCATGGTGTGCAAAAAAGTGCCGCTCAGAGGTAAAACAACCCAACGTTAAAGAACACGCTGGATGGCCTTGACGGGAGGCTACCATCTGTCTCCCAACATCTATTCCAGTGGGTCCCTTCCCCAAACCTTCTCTGAGACTTCGGGATCCATGTGACCTGGCCATTTAGCCCATGGTGTGCAAAAAAGTGCCGCTCAGAGGTAAAACAACCCAACGTTAAAGAACATGCTGGATGGCCTTGACGGGAGGCTACCATCTGTCTCCCAACATCTATTCCAGTGGGTCCCTTCCCCAAACCTTCTCTGAGCCTTCGGGATCCATGTGACCTGGCCATTTAGCCTATGGTGTGCAAAAAAGTGCCGCTCAGAGGTAAAACAACCCTACTGTATATCATTCAATTCCATCTACGCGTTTCAATGCGTTTCAATTCGCAGAGCCTAACATTACTTGCCAAGAGCATTTCCTCCACAGTGGCACAAGTGAGTCCAACAAAGCCTGCATTGATTAGGATCATTCTCATATTGCGATGATGTCAGGCACCACAACCGCAGAAATACGACACTTTAACCATCCCAGGGTCGTCAGCCGTAATTAATTCGCGTAGCAATCATCCCATTAGCCTGGCGCAATAAGGGAGGCAAGATATTATCTCTTGTGTTCCCGATTCGCCAGACATGTCACTACGAGATGAATGTCAACTTCCATCTTTATATGCTATTGTACGATATAGTGGGGCGGGTGGGGCTCAGCCGGTAGCGCGCCAGGCTCGTAATCTGTAGTTCCCAGGTTCGAGTCCCAGCTGGGTCAGCGTTGAGATTTCTCTCCGCAAAATTCCCCGCACTGCCCACGGTCAGTATGGGACACCGATGGGCTTGGAAAGGACGCCGTCCATCGGGTGGGACGTTAAGCCGTGGCCCCGTGTGCGGGAGAGCCATACCCTGTGCACGTTAAAGAACATGCTGGATGGCCTTGACGGGAGGCTACTATCTGTCTCCCAACAGTTGTTCCAGTGGGTGTCCTTCCTCAACCTTCTCTGAGCCTTCGGGGTCCATGTGACCTGGCCATTTAGCCCTGGTGTGCAAAAAAAGTGCCGCTCAGAGGTTAAAGAACCCAACGTTAAAGAACACGCTGGATAGCCTTGACGGGAGGCTACCATCTGTATCCCAACAGCTGTTGCAGTGGGTCTCCTTCCCCAACCTTCTCTGAGCCTTCGGGGTCCATGTGACCTGGCCATTTAGCCCATGGTGTGCAAAAAAGTGCCGCTCAGAGGTAAAACAACCCAACCCAACAGTTGAGACATACAGGAATCATGGATTATTACTGTTGTATTCTTCGTGTTTTCAAGAGATTCTGTAACGGTGCTGATTGTTAAGTTGGGTTGTTTTACCTCTCAGCAGTCCCTTTTACGCATAAGGAGTTGAATGGACAGGTCACAAGGACTCCAAGGGTTCAGAGAATCAGAGAAGGTTTGTGACCTGTCCATTTAGTTCCTTGTGTGCAATAGAGAGTAAGCTCTATTTATAGAGAGTGCACTCAGAGGTAAAACAACCCAACCATACCCCAACCCTCTCTGAACCCTTGGGGTCCTTGTGACCTGCCCATTTTGTTCCTTGTGTGCAATAGAGTGTCACTCAACTTCACTGCAACCCAAGGGTTCAGAGAAGGTTGGGGTATGGTTGGGTTGTTTTACCTCTAAGTGGCACTTTTTTCCACACAAGGGGCTGAATGGACAGGTCACAAGGACCCCAAGGGTTCAGAGAAGGTTGGATAGGGTTGGGTTGTTTTACCTCTCTCTAAGTGGCACTTTTTTCCACACAAGGGGCTGAATGGACAGTTCACAAGGACCCCAATGGCTCAGAGAAGGTTTTCGTATAGTTTGGTTGTTTTACCTCTGAGTGGCACTTTTTTCCATACAAGGGGCTGAATGGACAGTTCACAAGGACCCCAATGGCTCAGAGAAGGTTTGGGTATGGTTGGGTTGTTTTACCTCTGAGTGGCACTTTTTTCCACACAAGGGGCTGAATGGACAGGTCACAAGAACCCCAAGGGTTCAGAGAAGGTTGGGATATGGTTGGGTTGTTTCACCTCTAAGTGGCACTTTTTTCCACACATGGGGCTGAATGGACAGGTCACAAGAACCCCAAGGGTTCAGAGAAGGTTGGGGTATGGTTGGGTTGTTTCACCTCTAAATGGCACTTTTTTCCACACAAGGGGCTGAATGGACAGGTCAAAAGAACCCCAAGGGTTCAGAGAAGGTTGGGATATGGTTGGGTTGTTTCACTTCTAAGTGGCACTTTTTTCCACACAAGGGGCTGAATGGACAGGTCACAGGGACCCCAAGGGTTCAGAGAAGGTTGGGGTATGGTTCGGTTGTTTCACCTCTAAGTGGCACTTTTTTCCACACATGGGGCTGAATGGACAGTTCACAAGGACCCCAATGGCTCAGAGAAGGTTTTGGTATAGTTTGGTTGTTTTACCTCTGAGTGGCACTTTTTTCCACACAAGAGGCTGAATGGACAGGTTACAAGGACCCCCAATGGCTCAGAGAAGGTTTGGGTATAGTTGATTTGTTTTACCTCTGAGTGGCACTTTTTTCGACATAAGGGGCTGAATGGACAGGTCACAAGGACCCCAAGGGCTCAGAGAAGGATATGGGTGTATCAAACAGCAAGGACGTGTTTGGCAATGGCTGCCCATCGCATCCTAGATCACCTTCTATTGTATATTTAAAATATGTATCGTTGAAAATATTTCATAATAATATCAATGAAGAAATAACATTTTAAACATAAAATTTTGAATTGGGAGAGGAGGTTAAAACAGAATAGTTTCAACCTCCATCCGAGGTTCAAACAGAATAGTTTGAAACTCCATCCCACAATAACTTCCAAATTCAAATTTCCAAATTCAAATTTATTTTCAACAAGTATTATCTATAATTATATTACATAAAAAAATCCCATTAAGCCGAAGCTTATCAGCGGGAATGTACATATATGTTTTGACAGATATGATCTAGATTGCCTCAGTAGTATAAAAAATGAAGGAGAGAAAAAAAAGGAATAAATGAGAAAGAAAACCGACAAAATGATGAAAGTTTCCAAATAAAAACAACACTTTTTTATCAACCACTGAAATAATTTTTCTTTAACATCACAAATTTTTTTTAAGTTAACTATTTCTCTAGGAAGCAAGTTGAATAGGTAGGGAATTTGATATTCTTTGGAATTTCTTCCGTAATTATTATAAAATTTTGGTTGTTTCAAAAAACCCATAGCCGTTTTTCTAGTAAACTTATTGTGGCAAATATTTTGCTTATAGGTATCATCAAAGAAGTTATTGATAACAGAAACAAACACATATAAACTTTCAATAGGTAAAATTTTGAACAAACTGAATATATCATCTTTCGTTGTAAGGGAATTTTCAACTTCTGAATTACACAATCCTTTTAGCAGACTAAATTGTATTCTTTTAATTTTATTTAATTCTGTCTTATAGGCTGTTCCATAAACTGTTATCCCATATCTAATTATAGATTCAAAAAGTGCTTTATATACTAAAATAGTTATCTGTGTATCAACAAACATGTTAAGTTTCCTAATTTTAAATGCTACAAATCGTAGTCTTGAACACATCCAATCAATATGTTTATTCCATTTCATTTTCGAATTCATTTTCAAGCCTAGGTAAATTATTTCATTTACTTCTTCTATTTTAGGGCAATTGCATGTACCATTTGATAAACCATCCAGCCTAGTACAACTTATTCGATGCTACCATATACCTAATACCTCTTTAATATGCGCGCTCCCTAAAATGTACAAAAATACAAAATCATCTGTAAAATAAAAAATCACATTTTGCCTTCCTGGAGAGTCAAGTAACGGCTCACACGTGATTTAAGCCCAGCACGTGGTACATCTGGCTTCTGTGGATGATGGGGAGGAGGATGTAGGAGTGGGAGGGTCGGAAAAGGAGAGCAACTGAGAAGCTGAGAGAGGGAGGGAGGTTGGCCGACTGGTAAAAGACAAGTGCTCTCTTTGTATTTTTGCTGGTGGAGAGCTAGAACTGCTAGAAGAGGAGGAAATATCTGTACCACATGTCGGGAGGACTCTTCGAGGGTGGGGGTGTGGGGGGATGGTGCACGAGGGAGGCCGGCATCATCCTTTTCAAGGACGTGCACCATGGGAAGCGAGCGCGGTGAGCGTTGGGGGAGGGAAACGCGCGGCGTCGACCCTCGAGCCGTTGGAAATCTGAGATATTGGCTTGCAGTCTGGTTTTGTGGCGTAAAAGAAAGAGACATGCAAACCAATGGAATCGGAGCGGTCGGTGTCTGCCCATCGCGAGATCGATTGTTGGATTTCTTCACCCTCAGAACCATTAGAATCTTCTGTGTGTGTGTTTTTCTTTATCTCCCTTTCTGCTTTTTGTCGAGGAAGCGTGCGTGCGTGTGGGTCTTCTTTTTGTTCGAATCGTCTGTGGATGTCACATTCAAATACCGATCCACCATGCTTTTTCTTTATTGTTGTCTTGTACTCGTTCAGAAGTTTGGTGGGGGTGGCTCAGTCGGTAGCGCGCCAGGCTCGTTATCTGTAGTTCCCAGGTTCGAGTCCCAGCTGGGTCAGCGTTGAGATTTATCTCCGCAAAATTCCCCGCCCTGTCCACGGTCAGTAGGGGACACCGATGGCCTTGGAAAGGTCGCCGTCCGTCGGATGGGACGTTAAGCGAGGCCCCGTGTGCAGGTGAGACATACCCTGTGCACGTTAAAGAACACGCTGGATGGCCTTGACGGGAGGCTACCATCTGTCTCCCAACAGCTGTTCCAGTATGTCTCCTCCCCCAACCATCTCTGAGCCTTTGGGGTCCATGTGACCTGGCCATTTAGCCCATGGTGTGCAAAAAAGTGCCGCTCAGAGGTAAAACAATCCAACCCAACCCAGGTTCGAGTCCCAGCTGGGTCAGCGTTGAGATTTATCTCCGTAAAACTCACTGCCTTCGCTCAGTAGGGACCACAGATGGTCTTGAAAATGCTGCCGTCCGTCGGATGGGACGTTAAGCCGTGGTCCCATGTGCGGGAGAGCCATACCTTGTGCACGTTAGAGAACACACTTGGGTGGCCCTGACGGGAGGCTACCATCTGTCTCCCAACAGCTGTTCCAGTGGGAGCCTCCTACAACCTTCTCTGAGCCCTCGGAGTTCTTGTGACCTGTCCATTTAGCGCATGGTGTGCAAAAAAGTGACTTTGAAAAAGTTTCATGATATTTTGAATCCTGTGAAGATATTTCTCTTCTGCACGTGACTTCAATGCTAAAGTTGGTACTGACTCTAATCTGACCCTTTGTAATTGGTTGCTCCAATGGGTTGGGTTGTTTTACCTATGAACTTTGGGGTAGGGTTGTTTTACCTTTTGCACACCATTTGCTAAATGGCCAAGTCACATGGACCCCAAAGGCTCAGAGAAGGTTGAGGGAAGGGACCCACTGGAACAGCTATTGGAAGACAGATGGTAGCCTCCCGTCAAGATCATCCAGCGTGTTCTTTAACGTTGGGTTGTTTTACCTCTGAGCGGCACTTTTTTGCACACCATGGGCTAAATGGCCAGGTCACACGGACCCCGAGGCTCAGAGAAGGTTGGGGGAAGGGACCCACTGGAACAGCTATTGGGAGACAGATGGTAGCTTCCCGTCAAGGCCATCCAGAGTGTTCTTAAACGTGCACAGGGTATGGCTCTCCCGCACACGGAACCACGGCTTAACGTCCCATCCGACGGACGGCGGCCTTTCCAAACCCATCGGTGTCCCCTACTGACCGTGGGCAGGTCCGGGAATTTTGCAGAGATAAGTCTCAACGCTGATCCAGCTGGGACTCGAACCTGGGAACTACAGATTACGAGCCTGGCGCGCTACCGACTCAGCCACCCCCGTCCCATTGGAAAGAGACAACGACGAATATATTTCCAACGGAATAATAAGAAAAGTCCTTTTCCTTTAATCAAAAAGAAGAGAGAAAAGATTTCTCTCGATATTGGGAGTATAAATATCTGAGTGAATATTGATTTCGTTGAATCTATTGCACATTTCATATGCACACTCATTATTTACGACTACGAAACTTGCCTCTCAAAAGTTCAGTAGTAGGAAAAAAAGAAAAAAAAAACACTGAAAAAAAATAAAGGATAAAACTACTTCGAAAGCACGCAGGTGCGACTTGCTCGAAGACAAACAAAAAACTTAAAAAAAGGGGGGGGGAGGGGAAAGCCAAATGCCAAAGATGCACACACACACAACCAACACCAGTGAAGCTCTCTCTTTTTTTTCTCTCAGAGTATTTTCTCCTTTGTTCTTATCCCCAGCAGCAGCTGAAGGTGCCTTCGACTGGTTAGTCAGCATCAGGACGAACGGACGGACGGACGGATGGAGTGCTGTGTAGAGTGCGCCAGACCATTATTAGCAGCCACTTGATAAGTCCTTCCGTCACAGACGTCTGGAAGATGCTGCACAGAGAAGCTGGGGAGGAACGGAGAGAACACAAAGTGCCGGGATGCTGACGGAGGAAGATCAAGAGGTAGCAGATGCGGCTGTTATGTGCAGGCCTCTACCGGAGGAAAAATCAATGAGCACCAAATGACGACATCCACTTGGTTTTCAGGAGTAGGAGGAAGAAGATGTTAGAGGCAGGAGGAAGTTTCCATAGTCATGAATTTCTTCTTTTTCTTCTTCACGTTCTTCATTTTTTTTACCCCTTCTGTTGTTCTGGTTTGGGTAGAGATGCAAAATATCGAGCTTTGCATGAAATAAGATTATGTTGGTCCTATATGCGAGTAAGGGAGGCTTAACTAGCCTTGTTACGTTTGAGTAAACTCCTGTTTAGATAAAGAGGATGAATCCTTACAGCTCTTAAGTTGGTGTTCTGAGTTGTGATTCCAGTGAGGTGTACCTAATTATTTCTTTTATTCAATTCTGAGAAATGGAGTTGGGTTGTTTTACCTCTGAGCGGCACTTTTTTGTACACCATAGGCTAAATAGCCAGGTCACAAGGACCGCGAAGGCTCAGAGAAGGTTGGGGAAGGGGACCCACTAGAGCAGCTGTTGGGAGACAGATGGTAGCCTCCCGTCAAGGCCATCCAGCGTGTTCTTTAACGTTGGGTTGTTTTACCTCTGAGCGGTACTTTTTTTACACCATAGGCTAAATAGCCAGGTCACAAGGACCGCGAAGGCTCAGAGAAGGTTGGGAAAGGGGACCCACTAGAGCAGCTGTTGGGAGACAGATGGTAGCCTCCCGTCAAGGCCATCCAGCGTGTTCTTTATCGTTGGGTTGTTTTACCTCTGAGCGGCACTTTTTTGCACATCATGGGCTAAATGGCCAGGTCACAAGGACACCGAAGGCTCAGAGAAGGTTGGGGAAGAGGACCCACTAGAGCAGCTGTTGGTAGACAGATGGTAGCCTCCCGTCAAGGCCATCCAGCGTGTTCTTTATCGTTGGGTTGTTTTACCTCTGAGCGGCACTTTTTTGCACACCATGGGCTAAATGACCAGGTCACATGGACCCCGAAGGCTCAGAGAAGGTTGGGGAAGAGGACCCACTAGAGCAGCTGTTGGGAGACAGATGGTAGCCTCCCGTCAAGGCCATCCAGCGTGTTCTTTAACGTTGGGTTGTTTTACCTCTGAGCGGTACTTTTTTTACACCATAGGCTAAATAGCCAGGTCACAAGGACCGCGAAGGCTCAGAGAAGGTTGGGGAAGGGGACCCACTAGAGCAGCTGTTGGGAGACAGATGGTAGCCTCCCGTCAAGGCCATCCAGCGTGTTC
>JAWZYU010000034.1:45461200-45506200 GCA_038380435.1 Ryuthela nishihirai | reverse complement strand
CAACCCCCAAGGAAAGAAAAGACATCTTCTGAATTATTGACAAATGCCTTATGGACTGGACATCGGCCTGCACTGCGTCACGCTGGCCATTACTGCCGACACTCTACGAAGAGGTCACGTGATCTCTTACACCTACACACGGTCACACGTAAGCCACGCGCACACACAGATAGTTGCTGCTCCTTACACACACATACACAAAATCCAGCCTATATTTTCTAATTACGACAAAGCTTAATTGGATTTTCGTGTACCTTACAAGAAAGTACCATAATTGAATCTTTTCTTCCTTTATCTTTCTTTTTCTTAGCCTTCTTGTGTTTTCTTTTCTGCCTTTTTTTATTCCATACTTCTTTTCTTTTATTTATTCTTGCCACAATTATTCCAAGTCGGTAGATCTTTTTTTTTAACAACGCCACATCATCACGCATCCTATTCCTCCACTTCTCATCCTCATTCTCTTCCTCTTCCGCCTCTCCTCTTCATCTTCCCTTTCCGCTCATCTTCACCATCATCCTTAAACTCATAATCGACTTTTCGTTAGTTTGTTTTTTTCCCTTGTTGTCAAGTTGATGAGCAGGTGAACACAAAAATAATGTTGATACAGTGGTCGACCAAACGAGGGCAAACTCCACAAGAATTTCCTCCCAACCAAGACCTCAGAAGACGAGAAACAAGACTTGTGGAAACTTGGAGAAGAATGGACTTGAATGAATGAAGAAGAGCTAGATGAGAGGGAAAGTGAGACAAATAGAGGATGGAAGAGGTGATGCCAGGGAGTCAGAAATGAGAGTGCAGAAAAGAAACTACCGAAGAAAAACAAACATGGAGGGAGCGAACACAGCCCAAGTTTCGGTTAATGAGAAGCTGCAAGTAAACACATGCACTAGAAACAAAAGTAAAGCAGCAAGGGAAAGAATAATGAAGCTTCTTCGTTCACTAAGAAAGAGAGAAAAAAAGAAATTTTTGTTTCGCTTTCTTGTATTGCAGGTTCTTCTCTTTTTGGTTTGTGGCGCTGATGAACTTTTCCTTCTGCCAGCGACTTACTTGTGCTGCTCATTTCCACGCGCAGTAGAACGACAGTCAGCAGACAGAATTCATTTTACCCTTGTTAAATTCTTTTCCATTCTTTTGTTTACCACTTCCACGTTTTGTTGCCATGTTAAGAAGCAAGTTGCGTGTTTTTGTTTCCCATGGAAGAAACAGAATGCCAAAGATTTTTTCCTTTTTTCTTACGCTAGCATCCATTGGGTTTCCAGTCTCCATCCCTCCATCCTCAAACCCCTCCTTTGTCAGAAGGTCATATGATTCCTTGCTCCTAAACTATATTTAACTTCTAAGTTCCGTTTTTGTTTTGGTCCGTTAGAAAATTCGAATCCACGGTTGTTTTTTTCTTTTTTCGGAGTTGGGATATTTTTTTTCTCTTTCGACGATGAGGATAGTTAGTGGGTTTTCTTTTCCAAACGATGAAGATAGTTCGAAACATTTCGTCCTTAGAAGAATTCAGAAAGTTGGAAACGCATAATTTTAAAATATGGAGATAGTTTCTATCTTTTCTTTTTTTTTTTAAATACAGTTTCCTCGTTTGTTTTGTTTTTTGTAGTTTTATATTCATGGGATTTTTAGAGAAATGCAGAGAGTTTGCATTTTTTTTTTATCTTACAACAATATAGTTCCTGGCTTTCCGTTTTGAAACAATGCCGAAAATTTTTCACGTTTTACGAAAAAATACGTATAGTGCAGAATTTTCCATTTCATTTTTAAAACAACGAAATTTCTTATCTTTTCTCTTTAAATAACTAATTTTATAATTTTTTTTATTTTTTTCATAATGATTTTTCTTTCTTTTTTCATAGCTCCTTTTCTTTCTCCATATTTTTTTTCTTTTTATACGGCCTTTTTTTTTTCCAAAGCAATAAATAGAGTTTTTTTTTTATCTTACAATGGATGTATTCGTGGCTTTCCTCTTTCAAACAATGTGGAAAATTCTTCAGTTTTTTTTAAAAACAATGCATATAGTTCGTATCTATTCTTTTTAAACAATGAAAATCATGATTTTTTTTCCTTCATTAATGTTTTTTTTAAAGCAACAGAAAAAGAGTAAAAGGAATTTTTTTGTATTATTTTTACATTTATATTTTATAACAAACTTTCCTTTCGGAAAAATCCAAAAATTTCTTTATTTTGTTAACTTTTTTTAAAAACAATATAGAGTTCACAATTTTTTTCTAAACAATAAATTTCGTCCTCAGCTTTTTTTCTTAAAACAATAAATATTTAGATCTTCTCTTTTTTTCATATTTTTTCAATTTTTATATGGGTGTGTGTGATGTTTTTCTGCTGAGGTCCTGCCATCCTCACAGACCTTCTACATATGCCATAAAAACCGACAGGCTCCTGTCAGACCTCTGTGGCAAGCAGATACTTGAGGGGGTATTTATTTATTTTATTTTGAACATTTTTTTTCTTTTTTTTAAATCTTTTCCTTTTTCTTTCCTTCAAAATAATGCACAATTTCAATAATTTTCATCTTTAAACAATATTTTTTGAAACAATGTCCAGATATCCTTACTTTTGTGGGGGGAAAAAAGGACATATAAAAGTTCGAACTTTTTTTTTGGAAACAATAAATATCGTTTTCAGCCTTTCTGTTTAATGCGAATCAGGTTGTCCATAACATTAAAGGGAAATGAAACATTTTAATTTAAAGAGAAAATGATAACATCACTACCAACTCGACCAGATACATCATCAATTGAGTCATACTACCAGATACATCATCAATTGAGTCATACTACCAGATACATCATCAATTGAGTCATACTACCAGATCGACCAGATATATCATCAATTGAGTCATACTACCAGATCGACCAGATATATCATCAATTGAGTCATACTACCAACTCGACCAGATAGACCACCAGCTTATTCACATTACTAACTGATCCATTTTCTCCCCCAGTACCAAAGAGGGTCGATTTCGTCCTTTGTAGAAGCAACCATCAGACCTCAACAATCCTCCCATAAAACGCAACTCTGACTTCAAAGAGAAAAACTTTCTTCTTCTTCTTCTTGTTTCTTCTCTTCCACTTCTTTTTTTCTTCTTCATCCAATACCTCGACCTGGATAAAGACGTTTCCAAATGAAGAGGGAAATTCTTTTTCTTTTCTTCCTTCCATTCTCCTTTCCCGTCTGTTGCCGAAAGGGATCGTAAGCAGCAGGAGCACGGAGAGAAGATACAGTTTCATCAAGATGCCAAAACCATGAATCGATGCAAAGGAGATTAAGCCCGTGTTGCCCACAGCTTGTATCAGTAATAAGATGGATCTTTCCTCTTGCTCGAGATCAACCCTTACTCCCAACTCCGTCGAAATTACTAACGTACTACTACTTACTAGCAAACACAAGCATATATATCTGTTGTTTCTCTGTAATAAACTATTCTCATCCTTCATTCTCATATACGGTTTATGAATGCTACTGACTACCCCCCCTTACCCCCCTTCCTCAACCACTGTATTCTCTCCCCCTCCTCCTTCCCCCCATTCTGTCTCCCTTTAAAGACCATTCATCCCTTTCCATAATCTCATAATACAGCCAGAAATCCTAATGAAGGTGATAGACGTAAACGAGAAGACTCCTGCCATGTTTGTTGTTGGCGATCAACAGCGGTTTCCTGCTCGATCTCGTTACTTATATGCGGTCACCTCAGGAAGCGAAATTATCGATTTCGCTGTTGCCTGGACAACGATCGCGGCTCTCTCTCTCTTAGAAGAGAGATTGAAGAGCCTGACTGAGAAGTTTTCGGTGATGCTTAACAGATTTTTCTCTTTTTTTTAGATCACTTCGATAACTCTAATTCAAAGTCGTATATTGCTTTCAAAATATAATTAATGTTCCTTATGTTCACGTTTCTAACAGATTTAATACTAGACGAATTTTGACGCCTATCATTACGAGCACTAAACTGTAAAAAAAAAAAAGAAATTATTACCTTACACCATAAAATGGTGTAATGAACAAAGAAAGTATCAGGCATCAGCAGAGGGCCAACTTTACAGAACAAATATAATATCGTGCCCTGTATTTTTGCGTCCTTGCATGGCAATTTCAAACTCAGGTGAAAAAGATCACTAGAGGGCGCCCTTTCACACTTTTGATAGCTCTCATTCGCTCCATTTTAAGCTCGAAGAAAATTCAATAATCTTCAAACTCACCATAATGCTCCCATTGGAATGTATTGTTAGTTATTATAGGCGAAAAGCAATGCATTTTATTTATTTTATGTTCCCAAGAATAATATTAATAGCGGTAGTTTTATTACATATATAAATAAAAAAAATAAAATACTCCCTCAAGCAGCTGCTTGCCACAGAGGTCTGACAGGAGCCTGTCAGTTTATATGCCATAGTAGAAGGTCTGAGAGGATGGCAGGACCTCAGCAGTAAAACGACACACACATCCATGCCTTACCCGGGGCTCGAACCCAGGTCCCTTAGATCAGTAGCCAAGCGCGCTAACCACTCGGCCATGGGACGGCATATATATTACATTTGCAAAATGTATAGTTAAGCTTGCTACTTATTATCTTCTCAATAATATTTTTATGTTTGACATCCACTAGCATATAAGTAAAAAAAAAATTAGCATTAGATGCGATTTATTTTGAAATATAATTTGCTTCAATGTTCTAAGCTAGCCCCTGAAAGCCACCTTTTCGCATTACAACGTGAATCCTCAAGTGAAATCTGCCGCTAGAGAGCGCCCTTTACGGTTTTCCTAGCAATTCCTTCTTCTCTCTTATTTGCCCTGTGTTAAAAACACCACTGAGTGTTATTTTACACCATTTTATGGTGTAAGGTAGCATTGTATTCTAAACTAACACAACATTCGTATGAAGGTTTAGCCTGCAAAGCGAAACCAAGTGCCAACTACAAAATTAATGATACCTATGCTATCACTGTTCGTATTAATGATACCTATGCTATCACTACGTATCGTAGATCGTAGATCGTAATAATCATATTCGATGTACCAGGTAATAATTTTACCTCTAACCATCTCCATCATAAAGATATGATGGGGCGGGGGTGGCTCAGTCGGTAGCGCGCCAGGCTCGTAATCTGTAGTTCCCAGGTTCGAGTCCCAGGTGGGTCAGCGTTGAGATTTATCTCCGCAAAATTCCCCGCCCTGCCCACGGTCAGTAGGGGACACCGATGGGCTTGAAAAGGCCACCGTCCGTCGGATGGGACGTTAAGCCGTGGCTCCGTGTGCGAGAGAGCCATACCCTGTGCACGTTAAAGAACACGCTGGATAGCCTTGACGGGAGGTTACCCTCTGCCTCCCAACAGCTGTTACAATGGCTCCCCAACCTTCTCTGAGTCTTCGGGGTCCATGTGACCTGGCCATTTAGCCCATGGTGTGCAAAAACGTGCCGCTCAGAGGTAAAACAACCTCTGAGCGGCACTTTTTTGTTAAAGAACACCGTTAAAGAACACGCTGGATGGCCTTGACGGGGGCTGCCATCTGTCTCCCAACAGCTGTTTCAGCGGGTCCCCTCCCTCAACCTTTTCTGAGCCTTCGGAGTCCATGTGACCTGGCCATTTAGCCCATGGTGTGCAAAAAAGTGCCGCTCAGATGTAAAACAAACCAACGTTAAAAAACCCGCTGGATGGCCTTGACGGGAGGCTACCATCTGTCTCCCAATAGCTGTTCCAGTGGGTTCCCTCCCCCAACCTTCTCTGAGCCTTCGGGGTCCTTGTGACCCAGCCATTTAGCCATGGTGTGCAAAAAAAGTGCCACTCAGAGGTAAAACAACTCAACGTTAAATAACACGTTGGATGGCCTTGACGGGAGGCTACCATCTGTCTCCCAACAGCTGTTCCAGTGGGTCTCCTCCCCCAACCTTCTCTGAGCTTTCGGGATCTTTGTGACCTGGCTATTTAGCCCATAGTGTGCAAAAAAGTGCCGCTCAGAGGTAAAACAACCCAAAACCTCTCTTATAACTGAAGGCCCTCGCGTTCGGAAGATATAATTGAAGAACGACTTTAATATTTCACGTTTTTTAGGGGAGAGGAAAACATTGGAGGTCAATTTTTTATAACCTCTAACATTCTACGCATCATAAGCTCCCGTTTGACGCATAGCTCGTAAGTTTCTGCAATCTCGTTATAGAGATATAGAATAACAATGGTTTTCCCATTTCCCCTTTCTTTTCGGGGAAGAAAGCATAGATCATTTTGTTATAGCCTATGACACTCCGCCTTAGAAGTGGGGAGGGGGTGGCTTAGTCGGTAGCGTGCCAGGTTCGTAGTCGATAGTTCCCAGGTTCGAGTTCCAGCTGAGTCAGCATTGAGGTTTATCTCCGCAAAACTCCCTGCCCAAGGTCAGTAGGGGACACTGAGGGGCTTGGAAAGGCCGCCGTCCGTCGGATGGGACGTTAAGTCGTGACCCCCTTGTGCGGGAGAGTCGTGCCCTTTGCACGTTAAAGAACACACTGGATGGCCTTGACGGGAGGCTACCATCTGTCTCCCAACAGCTGTTTCAGTGGGTCCCAACCTTCTCTGAGCCTTCGGGGTCCCTGTGACCTGGCCATTTAGTCCATGGTGTGCAAAAAAGTGCCGTTCAGAGGTAAAACAACCCAATCCGCCTTAGAAGCTTTCATTCGACACAAGTTTGGAACATCGCGTTTGAACGTTATGGTGGAACAAATGTTTTGGCAAACATACAAACCGACAAACTGATTCAAGTGAAAAGAAATAGGTTGGGTTGGGTTGTTTTACCTCTGAGCGGAACTTTTTTGCACACCATGGTCTAAATGGCCAGGTCACAGGGACCCCGAAGGTCAAGAGAAGGTTGGGGGAGGGGACTCACTGCAACAGTAGTTAGGAGACAGACGGTATCCTCCCGTCAAGGATATCCAGCGTGTTCTTTAACGTTGGTTTGTTTTCACCTCTGAAGGTCATTTTTCTGCACACCATGGACTAAATGGGAAGGTCACAAGAACCCCGAAGGTTCAGAGAAGGTTGGGGGAGGGGACCCACTTGAACAGCAGTTAGGGGACAGATGGTAGCCTCCCGTCAAGGACATCCAGCGTGTTCTTTAACGTTGGTTTGTTTTTACCTCTGAAGGTCACTTTTCTGCACACCATGGACTAAATGGGAAGGTCACAAGGACCCCGAAGGTTCAGAGAAGGTTGGGAGAGGGGACCCACTGGAACAGCTGTTACGGGACAGATGGTCGCCTCCCGTCAAGGCCATCCAGTGTGTTCTTTAACATTGGGTTGTTTTACCTCTGATCGGCACTTTTTTGCACACCATGGGCTAAATGGCCAGGTCACATGGACCCCGAAGGCTCCGAGAAGGTTGGGGAAGGGTACCCACTTGATAGGAGTTGGAAATCAGATGGTAGCCTTCCATTAAGACCATCCAGTGTGTTCTTTAACGTGCAAAGGGTATGACTCTCCCGCCCACGGGACCACGGCTAAACGTCCCATCCGACGGACGGCGGCCTTTTCAAGTGCATCGGTGTCCCCTACTGAGCATGGGCAGGGCGGGGAATTCTGCGAAGATAAATCCTAACACTGACCCAGCTGGGAAAAGCAATAGGAAGAGAGGTAACACACTCTGCAATTAAAAAACAAATAAACAACAACAAAAAAAAGTATTAAATAC
This sequence comes from Ryuthela nishihirai, assembly GCA_038380435.1. Classification (NCBI taxonomy): domain Eukaryota; kingdom Metazoa; phylum Arthropoda; class Arachnida; order Araneae; family Heptathelidae; genus Ryuthela; species Ryuthela nishihirai. Next base: position 45,498,524 of record JAWZYU010000034.1, on the reverse strand, counting down.
TATAATCAGTCTTCGATACATCTCTTCACATAACGATGGTTATGAGCAGTTACAAAAAAATAAAAAAAATAAAAAACTCTAGGAAAAAAAAGAGCGTTTAACAAACTCGCAACAACCATTCCTGAGATGAATCCATCTTTCTTTAAACATGAATAGAACCTCAGAAATAAAAAAGCAATATACATACGAAAATAACTCCTAAAAATATTTTCTTCCACGTCGTTCATTCAAGAAAGAGTAACCCAGTTCGCATCACTGGCCTTGTCCATCACGTGGAAAGAGGTATTATACCTCATCCCCATTTCTTAGTCGTAGTCCCCCCAACTTAAGAACTCTCGGCTGTAATGGTAATTAGATTAGATGACCAATAACAGAGATGTACAAGCCCTCAGAAATGTAGATAGTTGACGCTAAGTCGATGACATGTACACCCCTGTCTATCTTTTTTGGATAATTCCTTTCTTCATCCCCTACAATTCCCCCCCCCCCCCACCCTTTTTCTTCTTACTCGTCTTGGCGCGCTTCCAACTTTCGCGTCGTCGTCTCTTGGTGACATCCACGCGCATGCGCCCGAGTGTAATTACTGTATCGGTTGAGCTTTTGTGTTGCCATCTGCTCGTAAGAAAAGAAGAGGTACAAACACGTTTTTTGCTTTCTTTCGCCTTATTTCAATTTATTTTTTTTTAAATATTTTTTAGTTGGGTTGGGTTGTTTTACCTCTGAGCGGCACTTTTTTGCACACCATGGGCTAAATGGCCAGGTCACATGGACCCCGAAGGCTCAGAGAAAGTTGGGGGAGTTGACCCACTGGAACAGTTGTTGGGAGACAGATGGTAGCCTTCCGTCAAGGCCATCCAGCGTGTTCTTTAACGTTGGGTTGCTTTACCTCTGAGCGGCACTCTTTTGCACACCATGGACTAAATGGCCAGGTCACATGGACCCCGAAGGCTCAGAGAAAGTTGGGGGAGGGGACCCACTGGAACAGCTGTTGGGAGACAGATGGTAGCCTCCCGTCAAGGCCATCCAGCGTGTTCTTTAACGTGCACAGGTGTGCTCTCCCGCACAGGGGGCCACGGCTTAACGTCCCATACGACGGACGACGGCCTTTCGAAGCCCATCGGTGTCCCCTACTGTCCGTGGGCAGGGCGGGGAATTTTGCGGAGATAAATCTCAACGCTGACCCAGCTGGGACTCGAACCTGGGAACTACAGATTATGAGCATGGCGCATATTTTTTCGTGTCAACCGAACTCCCTCGTCCTACTATTTATTGAGTGCTTGAACCTCATACTCATAGCTCTTACAGGAACGTGGATGGATTAGTCGATAGAGCGCCAGGCTCGTAAACTATAGTTCCCAGGTTCGAGTCCCCGCTGGGCTCAGCGTTGAGATTTATCTCCGTAAAACTCCCAGTCCTGCCCAAGGTCTATAGTGGTCACCGATGGGCTTAGAAAAGGCAGTAGTCCGTCAGATGCGACCTAAAGCCGTGGTCCAATGTGCTGGAGAGCCATACCTTGTGCGCGTTAAAGAACACGCTGGATGGCCTTGACGGGAGGCTACCATCTGTCTCCCAACATCTGTTCCAGTGGATCCCCTCCCCCAACCTTCTCTGAGCCTTCGGGGTCCATGTGACCTGGCCATTTAGCCCATGGTGTGCAAAAAAGTGCCGATCAGAGGTAAAACAACCCAACGTTAAAGAACACGCTGGATGGCCTTGACGGGAGGCTGCGATCTGTCTCCCAACAGCTGTTCCAGTGGGTCTCCTCCCCAACTTTCTCTGAGCCTTCGGGGTCCTTGTGACCTGGCCATTTAACCCATGGTGTGCAAAAAAGTGCCGCTCGGAGATAAAACAACCCAACGTTAAAGAACACGCTGGATGGCCTTGACGGGAGGCTACCATCTGTCTCCCAACAGCTCTTCCAGTGGGTCGCCTCCCCCAACTTTCTCTGAGCCTTCGGGGTCCTTGTGACCTATCCATTTAGCCCATGGTGTGCAAAAAAAAAAGTGCTGATCAGAGGTAAAACAACCCAACACCCCAATCTATCAATGGCGCCATCTGTGATCGAAAACGGCAACTTTCAATGATGCTCTGAATAAAGATGTGAATAAGAAAGTCGCTCAAGGCTTTATTGATGAAATAAGAAAGCAAGAGTAAATGCACAGAGTTTACTGTTGACACAGAAGTTAATAAATCAATATTGGTTTATTATTTCATTAATATCGTTTTGAGCATGAGTGACTTCCTTATTTGCATCTTATTCAGAGCATCGTTTGAAGTTGCCGCTCCCGATGACGCTAAGTCGATGACATGTACATCACTGTCTATCTTTTTTATAGAGGGGAGCATGCATTACTTCGCACACCCCTACTGGCTTGGGAGTGTACTACTAGTGCTCTACCTGCGAGCGGCACGTTTGTTTCCACACCATGTGTTAAATGGCCAAGTCACAAGGACCCCAACGGTTAAGAGAGTTGAGTTGTTTTACCTCTGAGCGTCACTTTTTTTGCACAAAAGGGGCTAAATGGCCAGGTCACAAGGTCTTCGAAAGCTCAGAGAAGGTTGGGGACTCACTGGAACAGCTGCTGGGAGACAGATGGTAGCCTCCCGTCCAGGTCATCCAGCGTGTTCTTTAGCGTTGGGTTGTTTTATCTTTTATCGGCACGTTTTTTGCACACCATGGTCTAAATGGCCAGGTCACAAGAACCCCGATGGCTCAGGGAAGGTTGGGGGAGGGGACCCACTGGAACAGCTGTTGGGAGACAGATAGTAGCCTCCCGTCAAGGTCATCCAGCGTGTTCTTTAACGTTGGGTTGTTTTATCTTTTATCGGCACTTTTTTTGCACACCATGGTCTAAATGGCCAGGTCACAAGAACCCCGATGGCTCAGAGAAGGTTGGAGGAGGAGACCCACTGTTGGGAGACAGATGGTAGCCTTCCTTCAAGGCCATCCAGTGTGTTCTTTAACGTTGGGTTGTTTTACCTCCAAGCGGCACTTTTTTCCACACCATGGGCTAAATGGCTAAGTCACATGGACCCCGAAGGCTCAGAGAACGATGGGGGAAGGAACCCACTGGAACAATTGTTGGGAGACAGATGGTAGCCTCCCGTCAAGGCCATCCAGCGTGTTCTTTAACGTGCACAGGGTATGGCTCTCCCGCACACGGGGCCACGGCTAAACGTCCCATCCGGCGGATGACGATCTTTCCAAGCAGATCAGTGTCCCCTACTGACCGTGGGCAGGGCGGAGAACTTTGCGGAGATAAATCTCAACGCTGACCCAGCTGTGATTCGAACCTGGGAACTACAGATTACAAGCCTGGCGCGCTACCGACTGAGTCACCCCCGTCCCCACTTTCTAATACCACCAATGTATTTCTTTATATCTTTCCTCTCTACGCTATTGATCTATGTCATCACATAGTTACTCACTCAAATCTGCAATAAAAAACGTTAATGGTTAAACCCACTCAACTCAACACTATCTGTTCAGCCTCTACCTACATAATGCAGCTGTTCTTTTGCTGTGTACGGAACTTGGTCGGCGAAACGTCGGGGGTTTTTGTGTGTGTGTGTTTGTCAAGAGAGCATTAAGACTGAAAAAAAGCGAAATCGAATATTTTTACGTCTCTGGTCTCTAAGCAACCATTGGCCAACAATCCAAACACGCACATTGTTACGCTGATGATAGATAACAATACTATCCCCACATTCGACATGAAATGCTTCTGCATTGTTGCTGAAGTCTGGAACAGATTTCAGATTTCTTTTTTGGAGGAGCTCCTAAAATTACAAGAAAAAGATGATTAAAGGGACTTTTTTTGGTAGACGAATCGTTGTAAACTTAAAAAAAAAGACTTCAATTTTTCTCCAAATTCGAAACTCGTCTACCAAAAAAAAAATTATAGCGAAAATAGAGGTTTCGAAACGGGAAAGCTTACACTTGTGTCACGCCACCTGGTGGATTGGATTGAATTGGATTGCTTTACCTCTGAGCGGCAATTTTTTGCACACCATGGGCTAAGTGGCCAGGTCACAAGAACTCCGAAGGCTTAGAGAAGGTTGGGGGAAGAGACCTACTGGAATAGCTGTTGGGAGACAGATGGTAGCCTCCCGTCAAGGCCGTCCAGCGTGTTCTTTAAGGTTGGATTGTTTTACCTCTGATCGGCACTTTTTTGCACACCATGGGCTAAATGGCCAGGTCACAAGGACTCCGAAGGCTTAGAGAAGGTTGGGGGAGGAGACCCACTGGAATAGCTGTTGGGAGACAGATGGTAGCCTCCCGTCAAGGCCATCCAGCGTGTTCTTTAACGTTGGGTTGTTTTACCTCTGATCGGAACTTTTTGGCCACACCATGGGCTAAATGGCCAGGTCACAAGGACTCCGAAGGCTTAGAGAAGGTTGGGGGAGGAGACCCACTGGAATAGCTGTTGGGAGACAGATGGTAGCCTCCCGTCAAGGCCATCCAGCGTGTTCTTTAACGTCGGGTTGTTTTACCTCTGATCGGAACTTTTTGGCCACACCATGGGCTAAATGGCCAGGTCACAAGGACTCCGAAAGCTTAGAGAAGGTTGGGGGAGGAGACCCACTGGAACAACTGTTGGGAGACAGATGGTAGCCTCCCGTCAAGGCCATCCAGCGTGTTCTTTAACGTGCATAGGGTATGGCTCTCTTGCACACGGGGCTACGGCTTAACGTCTCATCCGACGGACGGCGGCCTTTCCAACACCATCGGTGTCCCCTACTGACGTAGGGCAGGGCAGGGAGTTTTGCGCAGATAACTCTCAACGCTGACTCAACTGGGACTCGAACCTGGGAACTACAGATTACTAGGGGGAAAGGAAATAGTAATATTTCATTAGCACTTATTAAGCATAAAAAGAACTTCGGATTTAATCCACAAAAACAATAAAGTTTTGTGTTCTCATCATCATCAGCATCTCTTCATCATCTCTTCAGCGTCGCATTCCACCATCGGAATTTCGAAATCCTAGCATAAATTGGGTGATGTGGCTCAGGAGATAGCGCACCAGGCTCGTAATCTGCAGTTTCCAGGTTCGAGTCCCAGCTGGGTCAACACTGAGGCTTATCTCCGCAAAACTCCCCGCCCTGCCCACGGTCAGTAGTGAACACCGATGGGCTTGGAAAGACTGCTGTCCGTCTGATGGTACATTAAACCGTGGACCCGTGTGCGGGAGAACCGTACCCTGTGCACGTTAAACAACACACTGGATGGCCTTGACGGAAGCCTACCATCTGTCTCCCAAAAACTGTTCCAGTGGGTCCCCACCTCCATCCTTCTCTGAGCCTTCGGGGTCCATGTGACCTAGCCATTTAGCCCATGGTGTGGTAAAAAGTGCCGCTCAGAGGTAAAACAACCCAGCGTTAATAGACACACTGGATGGCCTTGACGGGAGGCTACCATTTGTCTCCTAACAGCTGTTCCAGTGGGTCCCCTTCCTAAACCTTCTCTGAGCCTTCGGGGTCCTTGTGACCTGGCCATTTAGCCCATGGTGTGCAAAAAAGTGCCGCTCAGAGGAAAAACAACCCAACGTTAAAGAACACACTGCATGGCCTTGGAGGAAAGCTACCATCTGTCTCCCAACAACTGTTCCAGTGGGTCCCCACCCCCATCCTTCTCTGAGCCTTCGGGGTCCATGTGACCTAGCCATTTAGCCCATGGTGTGGTAAAAAGTGCCGCTCAGAAAACAGCCAACGTTAATAGACACACTAGTTGTTAGTTAAAACAACCCAACGTTAATAGACACACTGGATGGCCTTGACGGGAGGCTACCATTTGTCTCCTAACAGCTGTTCCAGTGGGTCCCCTTCCTAAACCTTCTCTGAGCCTTCGGGGTCCTTGTGACCTGGCCATTTAGCCCATGGTGTGCAAAAAAGTGCCGCTCAGAGTTAAAACAACCCATCGTTAAAGAACACGCTGGATGGCCTTGACCCAAAGAACGAAAATACTATTTTTTTCAAACGAAAATGTTTGTGAGAGAAATGATCTTGAATGAAACTCTCGGAAATGATGAAGCTCTCTTAAAACAAAAAATTCAGTATATCCTTAAGCAATAGGACCGCGAATGGAATAGATAAGAGTGCAAATATCAAGTTAAGGATATCCTTTCTGCTGTTGCGTCAGAAGACCTGGTGGCTCAGTTGATTTTGTACAGTCGCTCAAAAAAGTATCCGAACGCTGTGGTTGATTACAGAATTCAGAAAAAATATCAGGCAACGATTTTTTTTTAGAAATCAGTGATCTGGCAACCTTTCTTGTCACGTGACACGAAAGTTGCCAGATCACTAATTTCTAAAAAAAATCGTTGACAGATATTTTTCCTGAATTCTGTAATCAACCGTAGTGTTCGGATACTTTTTTGAGCGACTGTAGGTGGTCATATTATTTTGATACTAGATCGTGTGGGCTCACTCACGGAAATATTGAGCGTGTGCAGTTACCGTTCACAGCAAACTGGAGCGTGTGCAGTTACTGCACACGCTCCAGTTTGCTGTGAACGGTAACTGGAGCGTGTACAGTTGCTGTACACGCTCCAGATATTTTTCCTGAATTCGGTAATCATGTGACACGAAGGTTGCCAGATCACTAATTTCTAAAAAAAAAATCGTTGACAGATATTTTTTCTGAATTCTGTAATCAACCGTAGTGTTCGGATACTTTTTTGAGCGACTGTAGGTGGTCATATTATTTTGATACTAGATCGTGTGGGCTCACTCACGGAAATATTGAGCGTGTGCAGTTACCGTTCACAGCAAACTGGAGCGTGTGCGGTAAATGCACACGCTCCAGTTTGCTGTGAACGGTAACTGGAGCGTGTACAGTTGCTGTACACGCTCCAGATATTTTTCCTGAATTCGGTAATCATGTGACACGAAGGTTGCCAGATCACTAATTTCTAAAAAAAAAATCGTTGACAGATATTTTTCCTGAATTCTGTAATCAACCGTAGTGTTCGGATACTTTTTTGAGCGACTGTAGGTGGTCATATTATTTTGATACTAGATCGTGTGGGCTCACTCACGGAAATATTGAGCGTGTGCAGTTACCGTTCACAGCAAACTGGAGCGTGTGCAGTAACTGCACACGCTCCAGTTTGCTGTGAACGGTAACTGGAGCGTGTACAGTTGCTGTACACGCTCCAGATATTTTTCCTGAATTCTGTAATCACGTGACACGAAGGTTGCCTGATCACTAATTTCTGAAAAAAATCGTTGACAGATATTTTTTCTGAATTCTGTAATCAACCGTAGTGTTCGGATACTTTTTTGAGCGACTGTAGGTGGTCATATTATTTTGATACTAGATCGTGTGGGCTCACTCACGGAAATATTGAGCGTGTGCAGTTACCGTTCACAGCAAACTGGATCGTGTGCAGTAACTGCACACGCCTCAGTTTGCTGTGAACGGTAACTGGAGCGTGTACAGTTGCTGTACACGCTCCAGATATTTTTCCTGAATTCGGTAATCATGTGACACGAAGGTTGCCAGATCACTAATTTCTAAAAAAAAAATCGTTGACAGATATTTTTTCTGAATTCTGTAATCAACCGTAGTGTTCGGATACTTTTTTGAGCGACTGTACATTGGACGGCGGTCGCGTTCGTGAGCGAGTCGAAATGACATCGTGGTGAAAGAAAGACTGCTGCTCTTTATTGCAGAAAAGCTGTTTCGTAATGATTCGTGCAAAAAATGGAAGGTCATCTACGGAATGGATACGGAAAAATAATAAATTGTTGAATCACGCGCATTTTCGTTTCTGGCGCTATTGATTCCAACGAAGTGAAAAGGAATGAATTGATTCCGGTAGGTAAGGGTTGGGTTGTTTTTTACCTCTGAGCGGTATTTTTTTGCACAACATGGGCTTAAATGGCCAGGTCACATCGATCACGATGGCTCAGAGTAGGTTGGGGGAGGGGACCCACTGGGACTGCTGTTGGGAGACAGATGGTAGCCTCCCGTCAAGACCATCCAGTGTGTTCTCTAACGTTGGGTTGCTTTACCTCTGAGCGACACTTTTTTGCACACCATGGGCTTAAATGGCCAGATCACATGGACCCCGAAGGCTCAGAGAAGGTTGGGGGAGGGGACCCACTGGAACAGCTGTTGGGAGACAGATGGTAGCCTCCCGTAAAGGCCATCCAGCGTGTTCTTTAACGTGCACAGGGTATGGCTCTCCCGCACACGGGGCCACGGCTTAACGTCCCATCCGACGGATGGCGGTCTTTCGAAGCCGCGGAGATAAATCTCAACTCTGACCCAGCTGGGACTCGAACCTGGGAAGTACAGATTACGATGCTGGCGCGCTACCGACTGAGCCACCGCCGCCCCTCCAGTAGGTAAGCAAGGGTCCTACAATTGTGAAGGAGTTCGTGGATAACAAGGAACAGAATACGTTAATATTGATTTTTGATTTATCTGGAATTGATCGATTTTTTTTTTTCGGGGTTGAACTTACGACCTCTTGATATATTGACATAGGCTTCAACTCAGAGAAATCATCTCTAACAAGGATTATGGCTGAGAAATCTGGTTGAAAGTATCATCACTAAAAATAAATACGGATAAGAAAGATCATCACTAGCATGGATTATGGCTGAGAAATCTGGTTGAAAGTATCGTCACTAATAATAAATACGGATAAGAAAGATCATAACTAGCATGGATTATGGCTGAGAAATCTTGTTGAAAGTATCGTCACTAATAATAAATACGGATAAGAAAGATCATAACTAGCATGGATTATGGCTGAGAAATCTTGTTGAAAGTATCGTCACTAATAATAAATACGGATAAGAAAGATCATAACTAGCATGGATTATGGCTGAGAAATCTTGTTGAAAGTATCGTCACTAATAATAAATAGGGATAAGTAAGATCATCACTAGCATGGATTATGGCTGAGAAATCTGGTTGAAAGTATCGTCTCTAATAATAAATATGGATAAGAAAGATCATCACTAGCATGGATTATGGCTGAGAAATCTGATTGAAAGTACCGTCACTAATAATAAATAGGGATAAGAAAGATCATCACTAGCATGGATTATGGCTGAGAAATCTGTTTGAAAGTATCATCACTAATAATAAATACGGATAAGAAAGATCATCACTAGCATCGATTATGGCTGAAAAATCTGGTTGAAAGTACCGTCACTAATAATAAATACGGATAAGAAAGATCATAACTAGCATGGATTATGGCTGAGAAATCTTGCTGAAAGTATCGTCACTAATAATAAATACGGATAAGAAAGATCATCACTAGCATGGATTATGGCTGAGAAATCTGGTTGAAAGTACCGTCACTAATAATAAATAGGGATAAGAAAGATCATCACTAGCATGGATTATGGCTGAGAAATCTGGTTGAAAGTATCGTCTCTAATAATAAATATGGATAAGAGAGATCATCACTAGCATGGATTATGGCTGAGAAATCTTGTTGAAAGTATCGTCACTAATAATAAATACGGATAAGAGAGATCATCACTAGCATGGATTATGGCTGAGAAATCTGGTTGAAAGTACCGTCACTAATAATAAATAGGGATAAGAAAGATCATCACTAGCATGGATTATGGCTGAGAAATCTGGTTGAAAGTACCGTCACTAATAATAAATACGGATAAGAAAGATCATAACTAGCATGGATTATGGCTGAGAAATCTTGTTGAAAGTATCGTCACTAATAATAAATACGGATAAGAAAGATCATCACTAGCAGGGATTATGGCTGAGAAATCTGGTTGAAAGTACTGTCACTAATAATAAATAGGGATAAGAAAGATCATCACTAGCATGGATTATGGCTGAGAAATCTGGTTGAAAGTATCGTCTCTAATAATAAATATGGATAAGAAAGATCATCACTAGCATGGATTATGGCTGAGAAATCTTGTTGAAAGTATCGTCACTAATAATAAATACGGATAAGAAAGATCATCACTAGCATGGATTATGGCTGAGAAATCTGATTGAAAGTACCGTCACTAATAATAAATAGGGATAAGAAAGATCATCACTAGCATGGATTATGGCTGAGAAATCTGTTTGAAAGTATCATCACTAATAATAAATACGGATAAGAAAGATCATCACTAGCATGGGTTATGACTGAGAAATCTTGCTGAAAGTATCGTCACTAATAATAAATACGGATAAGAAAGATCATCACTAGCATGGATTATGACTGAGAAATCTTGTTGAAAGTATCGTCACTAATAATAAATACGGATAAGAAAGATCATCACTAGCATGGATTATCGCTGAGAAATCTGGTTGAAAGTACCGTCACTAATAATAAATAGGGATAAGAAAGATCATCACTAGCATGGATTATGGCTGAGAAATCTGGTTGAAAGTATCGTCTCTAATAATAAATATGGATAAGAAAGATCATCACTAGCATGGATTATGGCTGAGAAATCTGGTTGAAAGTACCGTCACTAATAATAAATAGGGATAAGAAAGATCATCACTAGCATGGATTATGGCTGAGAAATCTGGTTGAAAGTATCGTCTCTAATAATAAATATGGATAAGAGAGATCATCACTAGCATGGATTATGGCTGAGAAATCTGTTTGAAAGTATCGTCACTAATAATAAATAGGGATAAGAAAGATCATCACTAGCATGGATTATGGCTGAGAAATCTTGTTGAAAGTATCATCACTAATAATAAATACGGATAAGAAAGATCATCACTAGCATGGATTATGGCTGAGAAATCTGGTTGAAAGTACCGTCACTAATAATAAATACGGATAAGAAAGATCATAACTAGCATGGATTATGGCTGAGAAATCTTGCTGAAAGTATCGTCACTAATAATAAATACGGATAAGAAAGATCATCACTAGCATGGATTATGACTGAGAAATCTTGTTGAAAGTATTGTCACTAATAATAAATACGGATAAGAAAGATCATCACTAGCATGGATTATGGCTGAGAAATCTGGTTGAAAGTACCGTCACTAATACTAAATAGGGATAAGAAAGATCATCACTAGCATGGATTATGGCTGAGAAATCTGGTTGAAAGTATCGTCTCTAATAATAAATATGGATAAGAGAGATCATCACTAGCATGGATTATGGCTGAGAAATCTGTTTGAAAGTATCGTCACTAATAATAAATAGGGATAAGAAAGATCATCACTAGCATGGATTATGGCTGAGAAATCTTGTTGAAAGTATCGTCACTAATAATAAATACGGATAAGAATGATCATCACTAGCATGGATTATGGCTGAGAAATCTGGTTGAAAGTACCGTCACTAATAATAAATAGGGATAAGAAAGATCATCACTAGCATGGATTATGGCTGAGAAATCTGGTTGAAAGTATCGTCTCTATTAATAAATATGGATAAGAAAGATCATCACTAGCATGGATTATGGCTGAGAAATCTGTTTGAAAGTATCGTCACTAATAATAAATACGGATAAGAAAGATCATCACTAGCATGGATTATGGCTGAGAAATCTTGTTGAAAGTATCATCACTAATAATAAATACGGATAAGAAAGATCATCACTAGCATGGATTATGGCTGAGAAATCTGGTTGAAAGTACCGTCACTAATAATAAATAGGGATAAGAGAGATCATCACTAGCATGGATTATGGCTGAGAAATCTGGTTGAAAGTATCGTCTCTAATAATAAATATGGATAAGAAAGATCATCACTAGCATGGATTATGGCTGAGAAATCTTGTTGAAAGTATCGTCACTAATAATAAATACGGATAAGAAAGATCATCACTAGCATGGATTATGGCTGAGAAATCTGGTTGAAAGTACCGTCACTAATAATAAATAGGGATAAGAAAGATCATCACTAGCATGGATTATGGCTGAGAAATCTGTTTGAAAGTATCGTCACTAATAATAAATACGGATAAGAAAGATCATCACTAGCATGGATTATGGCTGAGAAATCTGGTTGAAAGTACCGTCACTAATAATAAATACGGATAAGAAAGATCATAACTAGCATGGATTATGGCTGAGAAATCTTGCTGAAAGTATCGTCACTAATAATAAATACGGATAAGAAAGATCATCACTAGCATGGGTTATGACTGAGAAATCTTGTTGAAAGTATCGTCACTAATAATAAATACGGATAAGAAAGATCATCACTAGCATGGATTATGGCTGAGAAATCTGGTTGAAAGTACCGTCACTAATAATAAATAGGGATAAGAGAGATCATCACTAGCATGGATTATGGCTGAGAAATCTGGTTGAAAGTATTGTCTCTAATAATAAATATGGATAAGAAAGATCATCACTAGCATGGATTATGGCTGAGAAATCTTGTTGAAAGTATCGTCACTAATAATAAATACGGATAAGAAAGATCATCACTAGCATGGATTATGGCTGAGAAATCTGGTTGAAAGTACCGTCACTAATAATAAATAGGGATAAGAGAGATCATCACTAGCATGGATTATGGCTGAGAAATCTGGTTGAAAGTATTGTCTCTAATAATAAATATGGATAAGAAAGATCATCACTAGCATGGATTATGGCTGAGAAATCTTGTTGAAAGTATCGTCACTAATAATAAATACGGATAAGAAAGATCATCACTAGCATGGATTATGGCTGAGAAATCTGGTTGAAAGTACCGTCACTAATAATAAATAGGGATAAGAAAGATCATCACTAGCATGGATTATGGCTGAGAAATCTGTTTGAAAGTATCGTCACTAATAATAAATAGGGATAAGAAAGATCATCACTAGCATTGATTATGGCTGAGAAATCTGGTTGAAAGTACCATCACTAATAATAAATAGGGATAAGAAAGATCATCACTAGCATGGATTATGGCTGAGAAATCTGGTTGAAAGTATCGTCTCTAATAATAAATACGGATAAGAAAGATCATCACTAGCATGGATTATGACTGAGAAATCTGGTTGAAAGTATCGTCACTAATAATAAATACGGATAAGAAAGATCATAACTAGCATGGATTATGGCTGAGAAATCTTGTTGAAAGTATCGTCACTAAAAATAAATACGGATAAGAGAGATCATAACTAGCATGGATTATGGCTGAGAAATCTTGTTGAAAGTATCGTCACTAATAATAAATACGGATAAGAAAGATCATCACTAGCATGGGTTATGACTGAGAAATCTTGTTGAAAGTATCGTCACTAATAATAAATACGGATAAGAAAGATCATCACTAGCATGGATTATGGCTGAGAAATCTGGTTGAAAGTACCGTCACTAATAATAAATAGGGATAAGAGAGATCATCACTAGCATGGATTATGGCTGAGAAATCTGGTTGAAAGTATTGTCTCTAATAATAAATATGGATAAGAAAGATCATCACTAGCATGGATTATGGCTGAGAAATCTTGTTGAAAGTATCGTCACTAATAATAAATACGGATAAGAAAGATCATCACTAGCATGGATTATGGCTGAGAAATCTGGTTGAAAGTACCGTCACTAATAATAAATAGGGATAAGAGAGATCATCACTAGCATGGATTATGGCTGAGAAATCTGGTTGAAAGTATTGTCTCTAATAATAAATATGGATAAGAAAGATCATCACTAGCATGGATTATGGCTGAGAAATCTTGTTGAAAGTATCGTCACTAATAATAAATACGGATAAGAAAGATCATCACTAGCATGGATTATGGCTGAGAAATCTGGTTGAAAGTACCGTCACTAATAATAAATAGGGATAAGAAAGATCATCACTAGCATGGATTATGGCTGAGAAATCTGTTTGAAAGTATCGTCACTAATAATAAATAGGGATAAGAAAGATCATCACTAGCATTGATTATGGCTGAGAAATCTGGTTGAAAGTACCATCACTAATAATAAATAGGGATAAGAAAGATCATCACTAGCATGGATTATGGCTGAGAAATCTGGTTGAAAGTATCGTCTCTAATAATAAATACGGATAAGAAAGATCATCACTAGCATGGATTATGACTGAGAAATCTGGTTGAAAGTATCGTCACTAATAATAAATACGGATAAGAAAGATCATAACTAGCATGGATTATGGCTGAGAAATCTTGTTGAAAGTATCGTCACTAAAAATAAATACGGATAAGAGAGATCATAACTAGCATGGATTATGGCTGAGAAATCTTGTTGAAAGTATCGTCACTAATAATAAATACGGATAAGAAAGATCATCACTAGCATGGATTATGGCTGAGAAATCTGGTTGAAAGTACCGTCACTAATAATAAATTGGGATAAGAAAGATCATCACTAGCATGTATTATGGCTGAGAAATCTGGTTGAAAGTATCGTCTCTAATAATAAATATGGATAAGAAAGATCATCACTAGCATGGATTATGGCTGAGAAATCTGTTTGAAAGTATCGTCACTAATACTAAATATGGATAAGAAAGATCATCACTAGCATGGATTATGGCTGAGAAATCTTGTTGAAAGTATCATCACTAATAATAAATACGGATAAGAAAGATCATCACTAGCATGGATTATGGCTGAGAAATCTGGTTGAAAGTATCGTCACTAATAATAAATACGGATAAGAAAGATCATAACTAGCATGGATTATGGCTGAGAAATCTGGTTGAAAGTATCGTCTCTAATAATAAATATGGATAAGAAAGATCATCACTAGCATGGATTATGGCTGAGAAATCTTGTTGAAAGTATCATCACTAATAATAAATACGGATAAGAAAGATCATCACTAGCATGGATTATGGCTGAGAAATCTGGTTGAAAGTACCGTCACTAATAATAAATACGGATAAGAAAGATCATAACTAGCATGGATTATGGCTGAGAAATCTTGTTGAAAGTATCGTCACTAAAAATAAATACGGATAAGAGAGATCATAACTAGCATGGATTATGGCTGAGAAATCTTGTTGAAAGTATCGTCACTAATAATAAATACGGATAAGAAAGATCATCACTAGCATGGATTATGGCTGAGAAATCTGGTTGAAAGTACCGTCACTAATAATAAATTGGGATAAGAAAGATCATCACTAGCATGTATTATGGCTGAGAAATCTGGTTGAAAGTATCGTCTCTAATAATAAATATGGATAAGAAAGATCATCACTAGCATGGATTATGACTGAGAAATCTTGTTGAAAGTATCGTCACTAATAATAAATACGGATAAGAAAGATCATCACTAGCATGGATTATGACTGAGAAATCTTGTTGAAAGTATCGTCACTAATAATAAATACGGATAAGAAAGATCATCACTAGCATGGATTATGGCTGAGAAATCTGGTTGAAAGTACCGTCACTAATAATAAATAGGGATAAGAAAGATCATCACTAGCATGGATTATGGCTGAGAAATCTGGTTGAAAGTATCGTCTCTAATAATAAATATGGATAAGAAAGATCATCACTAGCATGGATTATGGCTGAGAAATCTTGTTGAAAGTATTGTCACTAATAATAAATACGGATAAGAAAGATCATCACTAGCATGGATTATGGCTGAGAAATCTGGTTGAAAGTACCGTCACTAATAATAAATAGGGATAAGAAAGATCATCACTAGCATGGATTATGGCTGAGAAATCTGGTTGAAAGTATCGTCTCTAATAATAAATATGGATAAGAAAGATCATCACTAGCATGGATTATGGCTGAGAAATCTGTTTGAAAGTATCGTCACTAATAATAAATATGGATAAGAAAGATCATCACTAGCATGGATTATGGCTGAGAAATCTTGTTGAAAGTATCATCACTAATAATAAATACGGATAAGAAAGATCATCACTAGCATGGATTATGGCTGAGAAATCTGGTTGAAAGTACCGTCACTAATAATAAATACGGATAAGAAAGATCATAACTAGCATGGATTATGGCTGAGAAATCTTGCTGAAAGTATCGTCACTAATAATAAATACGGATAAGAAAGATCATCACTAGCATGGATTATGACTGAGAAATCTTGTTGAAAGTATCGTCACTAATAATAAATACGGATAAGAAAGATCATCACTAGCATGGATTATGGCTGAGAAATCTGGTTGAAAGTATCGTCACTAATAATAAATACGGATAAGAAAGATCATCACTAGCATGGATTATGGCTGAGAAATCTGTTTGAAAGTATCATCACTAATAATAAATACGGATAAGAAAGATCATCACTAGCATGGGTTATGACTGAGAAATCTTGCTGAAAGTATCGTCACTAATAATAAATACGGATAAGAAAGATCATCACTAGCATGGATTATGACTGAGAAATCTTGTTGAAAGTATCGTCACTAATAATAAATACGGATAAGAAAGATCATCACTAGCATGGATTATCGCTGAGAAATCTGGTTGAAAGTACCGTCACTAATAATAAATAGGGATAAGAAAGATCATCACTAGCATGGATTATGGCTGAGAAATCTGGTTGAAAGTATCGTCTCTAATAATAAATATGGATAAGAAAGATCATCACTAGCATGGATTATGGCTGAGAAATCTGGTTGAAAGTACCGTCACTAATAATAAATAGGGATAAGAAAGATCATCACTAGCATGGATTATGGCTGAGAAATCTGGTTGAAAGTATCGTCTCTATTAATAAATATGGATAAGAAAGATCATCACTAGCATGGATTATGGCTGAGAAATCTGTTTGAAAGTATCGTCACTAATAATAAATAGGGATAAGAAAGATCATCACTAGCATGGATTATGGCTGAGAAATCTTGTTGAAAGTATCATCACTAATAATAAATACGGATAAGAAAGATCATCACTAGCATGGATTATGGCTGAGAAATCTGGTTGAAAGTACCGTCACTAATAATAAATACGGATAAGAAAGATCATAACTAGCATGGATTATGGCTGAGAAATCTTGCTGAAAGTATCGTCACTAATAATAAATACGGATAAGAAAGATCATCACTAGCATGGATTATGACTGAGAAATCTTGTTGAAAGTATTGTCACTAATAATAAATACGGATAAGAAAGATCATCACTAGCATGGATTATGGCTGAGAAATCTGGTTGAAAGTACCGTCACTAATAATAAATAGGGATAAGAAAGATCATCACTAGCATGGATTATGGCTGAGAAATCTGGTTGAAAGTATCGTCTCTAATAATAAATATGGATAAGAAAGATCATCACTAGCATGGATTATGGCTGAGAAATCTTGTTGAAAGTATCGTCACTAATAATAAATACGGATAAGAATGATCATCACTAGCATGGATTATGGCTGAGAAATCTGGTTGAAAGTACCGTCACTAATAATAAATAGGGATAAGAAAGATCATCACTAGCATGGATTATGGCTGAGAAATCTGGTTGAAAGTATCGTCTCTATTAATAAATATGGATAAGAAAGATCATCACTAGCATGGATTATGGCTGAGAAATCTGTTTGAAAGTATCGTCACTAATAATAAATACGGATAAGAAAGATCATCACTAGCATGGATTATGGCTGAGAAATCTTGTTGAAAGTATCATCACTAATAATAAATACGGATAAGAAAGATCATCACTAGCATGGATTATGGCTGAGAAATCTTGTTGAAAGTACCGTCACTAATAATAAATAGGGATAAGAAAGATCATCACTAGCATGGATTATGGCTGAGAAATCTGGTTGAAAGTATCGTCTCTAATAATAAATATGGATAAGAAAGATCATCACTAGCATGGATTATGGCTGAGAAATCTTGTTGAAAGTATCGTCACTAATAATAAATACGGATAAGAAAGATCATCACTAGCATGGATTATGGCTGAGAAATCTGGTTGAAAGTACCGTCACTAATAATAAATAGGGATAAGAAAGATCATCACTAGCATGGATTATGGCTGAGAAATCTGTTTGAAAGTATCGTCACTAATAATAAATACGGATAAGAAAGATCATCACTAGCATGGATTATGGCTGAGAAATCTGGTTGAAAGTACCGTCACTAATAATAAATACGGATAAGAAAGATCATAACTAGCATGGATTATGGCTGAGAAATCTTGCTGAAAGTATCGTCACTAATAATAAATACGGATAAGAAAGATCATCACTAGCATGGGTTATGACTGAGAGATCTTGTTGAAAGTATCGTCACTAATAATAAATACGGATAAGAAAGATCATCACTAGCATGGATTATGGCTGAGAAATCTGGTTGAAAGTACCGTCACTAATAATAAATAGGGATAAGAAAGATCATCACTAGCATGGATTATGGCTGAGAAATCTGGTTGAAAGTATTGTCTCTAATAATAAATATGGATAAGAAAGATCATCACTAGCATGGATTATGGCTGAGAAATCTTGTTGAAAGTATCGTCACTAATAATAAATACGGATAAGAAAGATCATCACTAGCATGGATTATGGCTGAGAAATCTGGTTGAAAGTACCGTCACTAATAATAAATAGGGATAAGAAAGATCATCACTAGCATGGATTATGGCTGAGAAATCTGTTTGAAAGTATCGTCACTAATAATAAATAGGGATAAGAAAGATCATCACTAGCATTGATTATGGCTGAGAAATCTGGTTGAAAGTACCGTCACTAATAATAAATAGGGATAAGAAAGATCATCACTAGCATGGATTATGGCTGAGAAATCTGGTTGAAAGTATCGTCTCTAATAATAAATACGGATAAGAAAGATCATCACTAGCATGGATTATGGCTGAGAAATCTGGTTGAAAGTATCGTCACTAATAATAAATACGGATAAGAAAGATCATAACTAGCATGGATTATGGCTGAGAAATCTTGTTGAAAGTATCGTCACTAAAAATAAATACGGATAAGAGAGATCATAACTAGCATGGATTATGGCTGAGAAATCTTGTTGAAAGTATCGTCACTAATAATAAATACGGATAAGAAAGATCATCACTAGCATGGATTATGGCTGAGAAATCTGGTTGAAAGTACCGTCACTAATAATAAATTGGGATAAGAAAGATCATCACTAGCATGTATTATGGCTGAGAAATCTGGTTGAAAGTATCGTCTCTAATAATAAATATGGATAAGAAAGATCATCACTAGCATGGATTATGGCTGAGAAATCTGTTTGAAAGTATCGTCACTAATACTAAATACGGATAAGAAAGATCATCACTAGCATGGATTATGGCTGAGAAATCTTGTTGAAAGTATCATCACTAATAATAAATACGGATAAGAAAGATCATCACTAGCATGGATTATGGCTGAGAAATCTGGTTGAAAGTATCGTCACTAATAATAAATACGGATAAGAAAGATCATAACTAGCATGGATTATGGCTGAGAAATCTGGTTGAAAGTATCGTCTCTAATAATAAATATGGATAAGAAAGATCATCACTAGCATGGATTATGGCTGAGAAATCTTGTTGAAAGTATCATCACTAATAATAAATACGGATAAGAAAGATCATCACTAGCATGGATTATGGCTGAGAAATCTGGTTGAAAGTACCGTCACTAATAATAAATACGGATAAGAAAGATCATAACTAGCATGGATTATGGCTGAGAAATCTTGCTGAAAGTATCGTCACTAATAATAAATACGGATAAGAAAGATCATCACTAGCATGGATTATGACTGAGAAATCTTGTTGAAAGTATCGTCACTAATAATAAATACGGATAAGAAAGATCATCACTAGCATGGATTATGGCTGAGAAATCTGGTTGAAAGTACCGTCACTAATAATAAATAGGGATAAGAAAGATCATCACTAGCATGGATTATGGCTGAGAAATCTGGTTGAAAGTATCGTCTCTAATAATAAATATGGATAAGAAAGATCATCACTAGCATGGATTATGGCTGAGAAATCTTGTTGAAAGTATTGTCACTAATAATAAATACGGATAAGAAAGATCATCACTAGCATGGATTATGGCTGAGAAATCTGGTTGAAAGTACCGTCACTAATAATAAATAGGGATAAGAAAGATCATCACTAGCATGGATTATGGCTGAGAAATCTGGTTGAAAGTATCGTCTCTAATAATAAATATGGATAAGAAAGATCATCACTAGCATGGATTATGGCTGAGAAATCTGTTTGAAAGTATCGTCACTAATAATAAATATGGATAAGAAAGATCATCACTAGCATGGATTATGGCTGAGAAATCTTGTTGAAAGTATCATCACTAATAATAAATACGGATAAGAAAGATCATCACTAGCATGGATTATGGCTGAGAAATCTGGTTGAAAGTACCGTCACTAATAATAAATACGGATAAGAAAGATCATAACTAGCATGGATTATGGCTGAGAAATCTTGCTGAAAGTATCGTCACTAATAATAAATACGGATAAGAAAGATCATCACTAGCATGGATTATGACTGAGAAATCTTGTTGAAAGTATCGTCACTAATAATAAATACGGATAAGAAAGATCATCACTAGCATGGATTATGGCTGAGAAATCTGGTTGAAAGTATCGTCACTAATAATAAATACGGATAAGAAAGATCATCACTAGCATGGATTATGGCTGAGAAATCTGGTTGAAAGTATCGTCTCTAATAATAAATATGGATAAGAAAGATCATCACTAGCATGGATTATGGCTGAGAAATCTTGTTGAAAGTATCGTCACTAATAATAAATACGGATAAGAAAGATCATCACTAGCATGGATTATGGCTGAGAAATCTGGTTGAAAGTACCGTCACTAATAATAAATAGGGATAAGAAAGATCATCACTAGCATGGATTATGGCTGAGAAATCTGTTTGAAAGTATCGTCACTAATAATAAATACGGATAAGAAAGATCATCACTAGCATGGATTATGGCTGAGAAATCTGGTTGAAAGTACCGTCACTAATAATAAATAGGGATAAGAAAGATCATCACTAGCATGGATTATGGCTGAGAAATCTGGTTGAAAGTATCGTCACTAATAATAAATACGGATAAGAAAGATCATAACTAGCATGGATTATGGCTGAGAAATCTTGTTGAAAGTATCGTCACAAAAAATAAATACGGATAAGAAAGATCATAACTAGCATGGATTATGGCTGAGAAATCTTGTTGAAAGTATCGTCACTAATAATAAATACGGATAAGAAAGATCATCACTAGCATGGATTATGGCTGAGAAATCTGGTTGAAAGTACCGTCACTAATAATAAATAGGGATAAGAAAGATCATCACTAGCATGGATTATGGCTGAGAAATCTGTTTGAAAGTATCGTCACTAATAATAAATAGGGATAAGAAAGATCATCACTAGCATGGATTACGGCTGAGAAATCTGGTTGAAAGTACCGTCACTAATAATAAATAGGGATAAGAAAGATCATCACTAGCATGGATTATGGCTGAGAAATCTGGTTGAAAGTATCGTCTCTAATAATAAATACGGATAAGAAAGATCATCACTAGCATGGATTATGGCTGAGAAATCTGGTTGAAAGTATCGTCACTAATAATAAATACGGATAAGAAAGATCATAACTAGCATGGATTATGGCTGAGAAATCTTGTTGAAAGTATCGTCACTAATAATAAATACAGATAAGCAAGATCATAACTAGCATGGATTATGGCTGAGAAATCTTGTTGAAAGTATCGTCACTAATAATAAATACGGATAAGAAAGATCATCACTAGCATGGATTATGGCTGAGAAATCTGGTTGAAAGTACCGTCACTAATAATAAATAGGGATAAGAAAGATCATCACTAGCATGGATTATGGCTGAGAAATTTGGTTGAAAGTATCATCTCTAATAATAAATATGGATAAGAAAGATCATCACTAGCATGGATTATGGCTGAGAAATCTCTTTGAAAGTATCGTCACTAATAATAAATACGGATAAGAACGATCATCACTAGCATGGATTATGGCTGAGAAATCTTGTTGAAAGTATCATCACTAATAATAAATACGGATAAGAAAGATCATCACTAGCATGGATTATGGCTGAGAAATCTGGTTGAAAGTACCGTCACTAATAATAAATACGGATAAGAAAGATCATAACTAGCATGGATTATGGCTGAGAAATCTTGCTGAAAGTATCGTCACTAATAATAAATACGGATAAGAAAGGTCATCACTAGCATGGATTATGACTGAGAAATCTTGTTGAAAGTATCGTCACTACTAATAAATACGGATAAGAAAGATCATCACTAGCATGGATTATGGCTGAGAAATCTGGTTGAAAGTACCGTCACTAATAATAAATAGGGATAAGAAAGATCATCACTAGCATGGATTATGGCTGAGAAATCTGGTTGAAAGCATCGTCTCTAATAATAAATATGGATAAGAAAGATCATCACTAGCATGGATTATGGCTGAGAAATCTTGTTGAAAGTATCGTCACTAATAATAAATACGGATAAGAAAGATCATCACTAGCATGGATTATGGCTGAGAAATCTGGTTGAAAGTACTGTCACTAATAATAAATAGGGATAAGAAAGATCATCACTAGCATGGATTATGGCTGAGAAATCTGTTTGAAAGTATCGTCACTAATAATAAATACGGATAAGAAAGATCATCACTAGCATGGATTATGGCTGAGAAATCTGGTTGAAAGTACCGTCACTAATAATAAATAGGGATAAGAAAGATCATCACTAGCATGGATTATGGCTGAGAAATCTGGTTCAAAGTATCGTCACTAATAATAAATACGGATAAGAAAGATCATCACTAGCACGGATTATGGCTGAGAAATCTGGTTGAAAGTACCGTCACTAATAATAAATACGGATAAGAAAGATCATAACTAGCATGGATTATGGCTGAGAAATCTTGCTGAAAGTATCGTCACTAATAATAAATACGGATAAGAAAGATCATCACTAGCATGGATTATGACTGAGAAATCTTGTTGAAAGTATCGTCACTAATAATAAATACGGATAAGAAACATCATCACTAGCATGGATTATGGCTGAGAAATCTGGTTGAAAGTACCGTCACTAATAATAAATAGGGATAAGAAAGATCATCACTAGCATGGATTATGGCTGAGAAATCTGGTTGAAAGTATCGTCTCTAATAATAAATATGGATAAGAAAGATCATCACTAGCATGGATTATGGCTGAGAAATCTTGTTGAAAGTATCGTCACTAATAATAAATACGGATAAGAAAGATCATCACTAGCATGGATTATGGCTGAGAAATCTGGTTGAAAGTACCGTCACTAATAATAAATAGGGATAAGAAAGATCATCACTAGCATGGATTATGGCTGAGAAATCTGTTTGAAAGTATCGTCACTAATAATAAATAGGGATAAGAAAGATCATCACTAGCATGGATTATGGCTGAGAAATCTGGTTGAAAGTACCGTCACTAATAATAAATAGGGATAAGAAAGATCATCACTAGCATGGATTATGGCTGAGAAATCTGGTTGAAAGTATCGTCACTAATAATAAATACGGATAAGAAAGATCATAACTAGCATGGATTATGGCTGAGAAATCTTGTTGAAAGTATCGTCACTAATAATAAATACGGATAAGAAAGATCATAACTAGCATGGATTATGGCTGAGAAATCTTGTTGAAAGTATCGTCACTAATAATAAATACGGATAAGAAAGATCATCACTAGCATGGATTATGGCTGAGAAATCTGGTTGAAAGTACCGTCACTAATAATAAATATGGATAAGAAAGATCATCACTAGCATGGATTATGGCTGAGAAATCTGTTTGAAAGTATCGTCACTAATAATAAATAGGGATAAGAAAGATCATCACTAGCATGGATTATGGCTGAGAAATCTGGTTGAAAGTACCGTCACTAATAATAAATAGGGATAAGAAAGATCATCACTAGCATGGATTATGGCTGAGAAATCTGGTTGAAAGTATCGTCTCTAATAATAAATACGGATAAGAAAGATCATCACTAGCATGGATTATGGCTGAGAAATCTGGTTGAAAGTATCGTCACTAATAATAAATACGGATAAGAAAGATCATAACTAGCATGGATTATGGCTGAGAAATCTTGTTGAAAGTATCGTCACTAATAATAAATACGGATAAGAAAGATCATAACTAGCATGGATTATGGCTGAGAAATCTTGTTGAAAGTATCGTCACTAATAATAAATTAGGATAAGAAAGATCATCACTAGCATGGATTATGGCTGAGAAATCTGGTTGAAAGTACCGTCACTAATAATAAATAGGGATAAGAAAGATCATCACTAGCATGGATTATGGCTGAGAAATCTGGTTGAAAGTATCATCTCTAATAATAAATATGGATAAGAAAGATCTTCACTAGCATGGATTATGGCTGAGAAATCTGTTTGAAAGTATCGTCACTAATAATAAATACGGATAAGAAAGTTCATCACTAGCATGGATTATGGCTGAGAAATCTTGTTGAAAGTATCATCACTAATAATAAATACGGATAAGAAAGATCATCACTAGCATGGATTATGGCTGAGAAATCTGGTTGAAAGTACCGTCACTAATAATAAATACGGATAAGAAAGATCATAACTAGCATGGATTATGGCTGAGAAATCTTGCTGAAAGTATCGTCACTAATAATAAATACGGATAAGAAAGATCATCACTAGCATGGATTATGACTGAGAAATCTTGTTGAAAGTATCGTCACTAATAATAAATACGGATAAGAAAGATCATAACTAGCATGGATTATGGCTGAGAAATCTGGTTGAAAGTACCGTCACTAATAATAAATAGGGATAAGAAAGATCATCACTAGCATGGATTATGGCTGAGAAATCTGGTTGAAAGCATCGTCTCTAATAATAAATATGGATAAGAAAGATCATCACTAGCATGGATTATGGCTGAGAAATCTTGTTGAAAGTATCGTCACTAATAATAAATACGGATAAGAAAGATCATCACTAGCATGGATTATGGCTGAGAAATCTGGTTGAAAGTACCGTCACTAATAATAAATAGGGATAAGAAAGATCATCACTAGCATGGATTATGGCTGAGAAATCTGTTTGAAAGTATCGTCACTAATAATAAATACGGAGAAGAAAGATCATCACTAGCATGGATTATGGCTGAGAAATCTGGTTGAAAGTACCGTCACTAATAATAAATACGGATAAGAAAGATCATAACTAGCATGGATTATGGCTGAGAAATCTTGCTGAAAGTATCGTCACTAATAATAAATACGGATAAGAAAGATCATCACTAGCATGGATTATGACTGAAAAATCTTGTTGAAAGTATCGTCACTAATAATATATACGGATAAGAAAGATCATCACTAGCATGGATTATGGCTGAGAAATCTGGTTGAAAGTACCGTCACTAATAATAAATAGGGATAAGAAAGATCATCACTAGCATGGATTATGGCTGAGAAATCTGGTTGAAAGTATCGTCTCTAATAATAAATATGGATAAGAAAGATCATCACTAGCATGGATTATGGCTGAGAAATCTTGTTGAAAGTATCGTCACTAATAATAAATACGGATAAGAAAGATCATCACTAGCATGGATTATGGCTGAGAAATCTGGTTGAAAGTACCGTCACTAATAATAAATACGGATAAGAAAGATCATCACTAGCATGGATTATGGCTGAGAAATCTTGTTGAAAGTATCGTCACTAATAATAAACACGGAAAAGAAAGATCATCACTAGCATGGATTATGGCTGAGAAATCTTGTTGAAAGTATCGTCACTAATAATAAACACGGATAAGAAAGATCATCACTAGCATGGATTATGGCTGAGAAATCTGGTTGAAAGTATCGTCACTAATAATAAATACGGATAAGAAAGATTATCACTAGCATGGATTATGGCTGAGAAATCTGATTGAAAGTATCGTCTCTAATAATAAATACGGATAAGAATGATCATCACTAGCATGGATTATGGCTGAGAAATCTGGTTGAAAGTATCGTCTCTAATAATAAATACGGATAAGAAAGATCATCACTGGCATGGATTATGGCTGAGAAATCTGGTTGAAAGTTTCGTCACTAATAATAAATACGGATAAGAAAGATCATCACTAGCATATATTATGGCTGAGAAATCTTGTTGAAAGTATCGTCACTAATAATAAATACGGATAAGAAAGATCATCACTAGCATGGATTATGGCTGAGAAATCTGGTTGAAATTATCGTCACTAATAATAAATACGGATAAGAAAGATCATCACTAGCATGGATTATGGCTGAGAAATCTGGTTGAAAGTATCGTCTCTAATAATAAATACGTATAAGAAAGATCATCACTGGCATGGATTATGGCTGAGAAATCTGGTTGCAAGTATCGTCACTAATAATAAATACGGATAACAAAGATCATCACTAGCATATATTATGGCTGAGAAATCTTGTTGAAAGTATCGTCACTAATAATAAATGCGGATAAGAAAGATCATTACTAGCATGGATTCTGTCTGAGAAATCTGGTTGAAAGTATCGTCACTAATGATAAATACGGATAAGAAAGGTCATCACTAGCATATATTATGGCTGAGAAATCTTGTTGAAAGTATCGTCACTAATAATAAATACGGATAAGAAAGATCATCACTCGCATGGATTATGGCTGAGAAATCTGGTTGAAAGTATCGTCTCTAATAATAAATACGGATAAGAAAGATCATCACTAGCATGGATTATGGCTTAGAAATCTGGTTGAAAGTATCGTTTCTAATAATAAATACGGATAAGAAAGATCATCACTGGCATGGATTATGGCTGAGAAATCTGGTTGAAAGTATCGTCACTAATAATAAATACGGATAAGAAAGATCATCAATAGCATGGATTATGGCTGAGAAATCTTGTTGAAAGTATCGTCACTAATAATAAATACGGATAAGAAAGATCATCACTAACATGGATTATGGCTGAGAAATCTGGTTGAAAGTATCGTCTCTAATAATAAATCCGGATAAGAAAGATCATCACTGGCATGGATTATGGCTGAGAAATCTTGTTGAAAGTATCGTCACTAATAATAAAAGCGGATGAGAAAGATCATTACTAGCATGGATTATGTCTGAGAAATCTGGTTGAAAGTATCGTCACTAATAATAAATACGGATAAGAAAGATCATCACTAGCATATATTATGGCTGAGAAATCTTGTTGAAAGTATCGTCACTAATAATAAATACGGATAAGAAAGATCATCACTCGCATGGATTATGGCTGAGAAATCTGGTTGAAATTATCGTCACTAATAATAAATACGGATAAGAAAGATCATCACTAGCATGGATTATGGCTGAGAAATCTGGTTGAAAGTATCGTCTCTAAAAATAAATACGGATAAGAAAGATCATCACTAGCATGGATTATGGCTGAGAAATCTGGTTGAAAGTATCGTTTCTAATAATAAATACGGATAAGAAAGATCATCACTGGCATGGATTAATGGCTGAGAAATCTGGTTGAAAGTATCGTCACTAATAATAAATACGGATAAGAAAGATCATCAATAGCATGGATTATGGCTGAGAAATCTTGTTGAAAGTATCGTCACTAATAATAAATACGGATAAGAAAGATCATCACTAACATGGATTATGGCTGAGAAATCTGGTTGAAAGTATCGTCACTAATAATAAATACGGATAAGAAAGATCATCACTAGCATGGATTATGGCTGAGAAATCTGGTTGAAAGTATCGTCACTAATAATAAATACGGATAAGAAAGATCATTACTAGCATGGATTATGTCTGAGAAATCTGGTTGAAAGTATCGTCACTAATAGTAAATACGGATAAGAAAGATCATCACTAGCATGGATTATGGCTGAGAAATCTGGTTGTAAGTGTCGTCCTTAATAATAAATACGAATAAGAAAGATCATCACTAGCATGGATTATGGCTGAGAAATCTGTTTGAAAATATCGTCACTAATAATAAATACGGATAAGAAAGATCATCACTAGCATGGATTATGGCTGAGAAATCTGGTTGAAAGTGTCCTCACTAATAATAAATACGGATAAGAAAGATCATCACTAGCATGGATTATGGCTGAGAAGTCTGATTGAAAATATTATTACTACTGAGAGCTGTAGCTAATGAAAATCATCACTAACAAGGATTATGGCTAAGAAATCAGATATGAAAATCATCACTAATGAGAGCTGTAGCTAAAAAAGATCATCACTGACGAAGATGATGGTTAAGAAATCAGCTGTGAAAATCATCACTAATGAGAGCTATAGCCTAAAACGATCATCACTAGCATGGATTATGGCTGAGAAGTCTGATTGAAAATATTATTACTACTGAGAGCTGTAGCTAATGAAAATCATCACTAACAAGGATTATGGCTAAGAAATCTGATATGAAAATCATCACTAATGAGAGCTGTAGCTAAAAAAGATCATCACTGACGAAGATGATGGTTAAGAAATCAGCTGTGAAAATCATCACTAATGAGAGCTATAGCCTAAAACGATCATCACTGACAAGGATTAGTGTTAAAAAAATCTGCTGTGAAAATTATCACTGACAAAGATTATAGCTAGAGAAATCAGCTTCAAAATATCATCACTAATGAGAGCTGTAGCTAAGGAAGATCATCACTGACGAGAATTATGGCTAAGAAATCTGCTGTGAAAATCATCACTCATTAGAGCTAAAGCTAAAAAGATCATCACTGACGGGGATAATGGCTAAGAAATCTGCTGTGGAAACCATCACTAATGAGAGCTATGGCTTAACAAAATTATCACTAACAAGGATTATGGATGAGAGATCAGCTTCGAAATATCATCACTAATGAGAGCTGTAGCTAAGAAAATTCATCACTAACAAGGATTATGACAGAGAAATCTGCTGTGAAAATCATCACTCATGAGAGCTGTAGCTACGGTAGGTCATCACTAACAATGATTATGGCTAAGAAATCTGCTGTGAAAATCTTTACTTATGACAGCTGTAGCTAAGAAAGATCATCACTAACAAGGATTATGACTGATAAATCCGTTTGGAAATATCATCGCTAATAAGAACTGTAGCTAAGGAAGATCATCACTGACGAGGATTATGGTTTAAAAAAAAGAAGGATCATAATTAATCATTATTAATATAAATAATCATAATTTAAAAAAAGAGGGATTATAACTAATGAAGATTATGGCTGAGAAATCTGCTGTGAAATGACGTCATTAATAAATGCTGGAGCTTAGAAAATCCGGCGGATATGATCATCATTAAAAAAAATTTGGTAGAGAAATCCTTTGGCAAATATCATAATAAGAGCCGTGGCTAAAAGAAGTGGCGAAACTGATCATTAAAGAAAAGGGATATTGCTAAGAGAGCCTTTGGAGAAGATCATTACTGAAAAGTGCTGTGGGTTAGAAACCCAATGTGAAAGATCATCATTAGCATGATCTGTCACTAAGGTAGACGATGGAGAAAACCTTCTCTAACAAAAGATTTTGGGAAGAAACGCGTTTCGAAAAACCATCACTAAAGATACATATCTGTGATTAAGAAACACCTTGTGAAAGATCATCAGTAAAGAAATCTGTGACTATGAACGCTTTGGAAAAGATCATCACTCAAGAGATGTGTGACATTAAGAAACGCTTCTGGGAAATATCATGACTAAAGAGATGTGTGACATTAAGAAACGCTTCTGGGAAATATCATGTCTAAAGAGATCTGTGACTAAGAAACACTTTGGAAAAGATCATCACTAAAAAATGATCTGTGACTGAGAAACGTTTTGGGAAAGATCATCACTAAAGTTGTCTGTGACTAAGAAACGCTTTGGTGAATATCATCACTAACGATGTCTGTGACAAAGAAACGCTTTGGGATAGATCATCACTACAGAAATACGTGACTAAGAAACGCTTTCGGATAGATCATCACTAACGAAATATGTTACTAAGAAACGCTTTGGGATAGATATCACTAAAGATGTCTGTTACTAAGAAACGCTTTGGAATAGATCATCACTAAAAATATGTGACTAAGAAACGCTTTGAGAAAGATCATCACTAAAGATGTCTGTGACTAAGAAACGCTTTGGAATAGATCATCACTGAAAATGTCTGTGACTAAATACGCTTTGGGAAAGATCATCACTAAAGATGTCTGTGACTAAGAAACGCTTTGGGAAAGATCATCACTAAAGATATCTGTGACTAAGAAACGCTTTGGGGAAGATCATCACTAAAGATATCTGTGACTAAGAAACGCTTTGGGGAAGATCATCACTAACGATGTCTGTGACTAAGAAACGCTTTGGAATAGATCATCACTAAAGATGTCTGTGACTAAAAACGCTTTGGAATAGATCATCACTAAAAAAAATATGTGACTAAGAAACGCTTTGGGAAAGATCATCACTAAAGATGTCTGTGACTAAGAAACGCTTTGGAATAGATCATCACTAAAGATGTCTGTGACTAAAAAGGCTTTGGGAAAGATCATCACTAAAGATGTCTCTGACTAAGAAACGCTTTGGGAAAGATCATCACTAAAGATGTCTGCGACTAAGAAACGCTTTGGAATAGATCATCACTAAAAAAAATATGTGACTAAGAAACGCTTTGGGAAAGATCATCACTAAAGATGTCTGTGACTAAGAAACGCTTTGGAATAGATCATCACTAAAGATACCTGTGACTAAGAAACGCTTTGGGAAAGATCATCACTAAAGATGTCTCTGACTAAGAAACGCTTTGGGAAAGATCATCACTAAAGATGTCTGCGACTAAGAAACGCTTTGGAATAGATCATCACTAAAAAAAATATGTGACTAAGAAACGCTTTGGGAAAGATCATCACTAAAGATGTCTCTGACTAAGAAACGCTTTGGGAAAGATCATCACTGAAGATGTCTGCGACTAAGAAACGCTTTGGAATAGATCATCACTAAAAAAAATATATGACTAAGAAACGCTTTGGGAAAGATCATCACTAAAGATGTCTGTGACTAAGAAACGCTTTGGAATACATCATCACTAAAGATGTCTGTGACTAAGAAACGCTTTGGAATAGATCATCACTAAAGATGTCTGTGACTAAGAAACGCTTTGGGAAAGATCATCACTAAAGATGTCTGTGACTAAGAAACGCTTTGGGAAAGATCATCACTAAAGATGTCTCTGACTAAGAAACGCTTTGGGAAAGATCATCACTAAAGATGTCTGCGACTAAGAAACGCTTTTGAATAGATCATCACTAAAAAAATATGTGACTAAGAAACGCTTTGGGAAAGATCATCACTAAAGATGTCTGTGACTAAGAAACGCTTTGGAATACATCATTACTAAAGATGTCTGTGACTAAGAAACGCTTTGGAATTGATCATCACTAAAAAAATATGTGACTAAGAAACGCTTTGGGAAAGATCATCACTAAAGATGTCTGTGACTAAGAAACGCTTTGGAATACATCATCACTAAAGATGTCTGTGACTAAGAAACGCTTTGGAATAGATCATCACTAAAGATGTCTGTGACTAAGAAACGCTTTGGGAAAGATCATCACTAAAGATGTCTGTGACTAAGAAACGCTTTGGGAAAGATCATCACTAAAGATGTCTGTGACTAAGAAACGTTTTGGGAAAGATCATCACTAAAGATATCTGTGACTAAGAAACGCTTTGGAATAGATCATCACTAAAAGAATATGTGACTAAGAAACGCTTTGGGAAAGATCATCACTAACGATGTCTGTGACTAAGAAACGCTTTGGGATAGATCATCACTAAAGAAATATGTGACAAGAAACGCTTTGGAATAGATCATCACTAAAGAAATATATGATTAAGAAACGCTTTGGGAAAGATCATCATTAAGGAGATGTGTGACTAAGAAACGCTTTGGGAAAGATCATCACTAACAAGGGCTGTGGCATTTTGTTACTTTACGGCATCCGACAGACGGCGCCCTTTCCAGCCAAGTGTTTGTTCTTTTCCCACCAAGAGCAGGGTTTAGCGGAAATAAGAATCTTAAAAATGTCATAGTTGGGATTCGAACCTGGGTACTGCAAATTGCGAATATGGTGCGCTACCTAATGAGCCAGACCCGCCTTTGTTTAATCTTTTCCTGAACATTGTTATAAATAGATTTTTACCTACATCGTACCTCATTTACATTTCTTTAGTGGGGGCGAGACCGTCCCGTGGCCGAGTGGTTAGCGAGCTTGGCTACTGATCTAAGAGGCTGGGTTAGAGCCCCTGATAAGGCATGGATGTTTGGGATGTTTTTCTGTTCAGGTCCTACCATCCTCACAGATTATTCTAATTTGGCACACAAACTGACAGGCTCCTCTCACGAAATCTCTGTGGCAAGCAGCTGCTTGAGGGAATATTTTATTTTTAATGGGGCGAGGTTTGGCACATTCCGTAGCGTGCCAGACTCGTAATCTGCGGTTCTCAGGTTCGAGTGTCACTTGGGCCAGCTTTGAGATTTATCCAAATCTCACCGCCCTGCCCACGGTCAGTAGGGGACACCGATGGGCTTGGAAAGGCCACCGTCCGTCGGATGGGATGTTAAGCCGTGGTTCCGTGTACAGAAGAGTCATACCCTGTGCTCCTTAAAGAACACACTGGATGGCCTTGACGGAAGCCTACCATCTGTCTCCCAACAGCTGTTCCAGTGGGTCCCCTCCCCCAAACTTCTCTGAGCCTTCGGGGTCCATGTGACCTGGCCATTTAGCCCATGGTGTGCAAAAAAGTGCTGCTCAGAGGTAAAACAACCCAACGTTAAAGAACACGCTGGATGGCCTTGACGGGAGGCTACCATCTGTCTCCCAACAGCTGTTCCAGTGGGTCCCCTCCCCCAACATTCTCTGAGCCTTCGGGGTCCATGTGACCTGGCCATTTAGGCCATGGTGTGCAAAAAAGTGCTGCTCAGAGGTAAAACATCCGAACGTTAAAGAACACGCTGGATGGCCTTGATGGGAGGCTACCATCTGTTTCCCAACAGCTGTTCCAGTGGGTTTCCTCCCCCAACCTTATATGAGCCTTCGGGGTCCATGTGACCTGGCCATTTAGCCCATGGTGTGCAAAAAGTGCTGCTCAGAGGTAAAACAACCCAACGTTAAAGAACACGCTGGATGGCCTTGACGGGAGGCTACCATCTGTTTCCCAACAGCTGTTCCAGTGGGTTTCCTCCCCCAACCTTATATGAGCCTTCGGGGTCTATGTGACCTGGCCATTTAGCCCATGGTGTGCAAAAAAGTGTCTCTCAGAGGTAAAACATCGCAACGTTAAAGAACACGCTGGATGGCCTTGACGGGAGGCTACCATCTGTTTCCCAACAGCTGTTCCAGTGGGTCTCCTCCCCCAACCTTATATGAGCCTTCGGGGTCCATGTGACCTGGCCATTTAGCCCATTGTGTGCAAAAAATGCCACTCAGAGGTAAAGCAATCCAACGTTAAAGAACACGCTGGATGGCCTTGACGGGAGGTTACCATCTGTCTCCCAATAGCTGTTCCAGTGGGTCCCCTCCCCCAACCTTCTCTGAGCCTTTGGGGTCCATGTGACCTGGCCATTTAGCCCATGTTGTGCAAAAAAGTGCCGCTCAGAGGTAAAACAACCCAACGTTAAAGAACACGCTGGATGGCCTTGACGGGAGGCTACCATCTGTCTCCCAACAGCTGTTCCAGTGGGTCCCCTCCCCCAACCTTCTCTGAGCCTTCGGGTCCATGTGGCCTGGCCATTTAGCTCATGGTGTAGAAAAAAGAGCCGCTCAGAGGTAAAACAATCCAACCCTACATGGGCCAGCGTTTAGATTTATCTCTGCAAAATTCCCCGCCCTGCCTACGGTCAGTAGGGGACACCGATGGGCTTGGAAAGGCCGCCGTCCGTCGGATGGGGTGTTAAGCCGTGGCACTGTGTGCGGGAGGGAGCCATACCCTGTGCACGTTGAAGAACAGGCTGGATGGCCTTGACGGGAGGCTACCATCTGTCTCCCAACAGCTGTTACAGTGGGTCCCCTCCCCCAACCTTCTCTGAGCCTTCGGGGTCCTTGTGATCTGGCCATTTAGCCCATGGTGTGCAGAAGAGTGCCGCTCAGAAATAAAACCAAATGAACGTTTTTTTAATATACATTTTTCTTTTATACATAGCCCCTAAAGGTATTTTATTATTATTATATTATTGATGCTGTTTTATGTTTTTCTTTTGTGCTATAAACAGAGACAATGTCAGAGTGCGTCACAAACTTGAAAGAATTGAATATTGGAAAGAAATTTATAACAAAAGAAAAGGATTTGTCCGGCTTTTGTGCTGGTTAATGCAACCACGTAATGCTTTCATCAAAGAATTGTCTTCGATGGAAACTAATTTCATCAATTTTAATTATCCAATGAGATTTTTTTTTTTTCTGAATCTTTCATTATTATTTTTTTGCTCATAAAAAAACATTCTTGTTTCCACTTCCATCAATTTAGCTTTTTATACTGATAGCAATTTTTTCCTGCAATGCACTTTAGCCTATGAAATTTCTAAGTACCTGAAGAGCAGCCTCCTTAGTAACCGCCGCAGCAACGGTGACGTCACTTCGCCATCCATCCTCCATTCCCGACCGAGAAATGACGTAGCAGTGACGTCAAACGATTTGCAGCGCACTCTGTCGACTTTTTCTTTCCTAATGATAGCTGTTTTAAAATACGAATAATCTGTTTCGTCGAGAATATTGTTTGAAGTCGCTAATTTAATGTGAATAACTTTTTTTTTTTGAGAAAAAAATATAGTTTTATATTAATTCAGGGTTGGGTTGTTTTACCTCTGAGCGGCACTTTTTAGCACACCATGGGCTAAATGGCCAGGTCACATGGACTCCGAAGGCTCAGAGAAGGTTGGGGAGGGGACCCACTGGAACAGCTGTTGAGAGACAGATGGTAGCCTCCCGTCAAGGCCATCCAGCGTGTTCTTTAACGTTGGGTTGTTTTACCTCTGAGCGGCACCTTTTTTGCACACCATGGGCTAAATGGCCAGATCACATGGACCCCGAAGGCTCAGAGAAGGTTGGGGGAGGAGACCCACTGGAACAGCTGTTGAGAGACAGATGGTAACCTCCCGTCAAGGCCATCCAGTGTGTTCTTTAAAGTTGGGTTGTTTTACCTCTGAGCGGCACTTTTTAGCACACAATGGGCTAAATGGCCAGGTCACATGGACCCCGAAGGCTCAGAGAAGGTTGGGGGAGGGGATCCAGTAGAATAGCTGTTGGAAGACAGATGGTAGCCTCCCGTCAAGGCCATCCAGCGTGTTCTTTAACGTGCACAGGTTATGGCTCTCCCGCACACGGCGCCACGGCTTAACGTCCCATCCGACGGACGGCGGCCTTTCCAGCCCATCGGTGTCCCCTACTGACCGTGGGCAGGGCAGGGAATTTTGTGGAGATAAATCTCAACGCTGACCCAGCTGGGACTCGAACCTGGGAACTACAGATTACGAGCCTGGCGCGCTACCGACTGAGCCACCCCGCTCCCAATATATATTAATTCAGTGAAAGCTTTCACAATACAGGAGTTCTAAATATATAGGTTATATTGTTATCGCTAACGTTGTCTTCATTGTATGAATAACAGTAACAATATTGACAATAACGACACAAGAACAAGCAGAGATGATAAAGACAACAAACGTAACAATAACGACACAAAAAGAAGAAGGAACGTTAAAAACAACAACCGTCACAATAGCGACAAAAGAATAATAAACAATAAATGCAACAATCGTCACAACAACGACAAAAGAGCAAAAAGAAATATTAAATACAACAAGCGTAACAATAACGACAAAAGAACGAAAAAGAAACAATAAATACAACAAACGTAACAATAACGACACAAAAACAAGCAGAAACGATAAAGACAACAATCGTCACAACAACGACAAAAGAACAAGAAGAAGCAATAAATACAACAACCGTAACAATAACGACACAAGAACAAACAGAAACGATAAAGACAATAACCGTAACAATAACGACACAAAAAGAAGAAACGATAAAGACAACAATCGTCACAATAGCGACAAAAGAATAGGAAGAAACAATAAATACAACAACGACAAAAGAAAAACAAGAAACAATAAATACAACGACAAAAGAAGAACAGGAAACAATAAATACAACAACAATAAATACAACCGAAACAATAACGACAAAAGAACAAGAGGAAACAATAAATACAACAACTGCAACAATGGCGACACAAGAAAAGTAGAAACGGTAAAAACAACAACCGTCACAATAGCGACAAAAGAATAAGAAACAATAACTACAACAATCGTCACAACAACGACAAAAGAACAAGAAGAAGCAATAAATACAACAACCGTAACAATAACGACACAAGAACAAACAGGAACGATAAAGACAATAACCGTAACAATAACGACACAAAATGAAGAAATGATAAAGACAACAATCGTCACAACAACGACAAAAGAACAAGAAGAAGCAATAAATACAACAACCGTAACAATAACGACACAAGAACAAACAGAAACGATAAAGACAATAACCGTAACAATAACGACACAAAAAGAAGAAACGATAAAGACAACAATCGTCACAATAGCGACAAAAGAATAGGAAGAAACAATAAATACAACAACGACAAAAGAAAAACAAGAAACAATAAATACAACGACAAAAGAAGAACAGGAAACAATAAATACAACAACAATAAATACAACCGAAACAATAACGACAAAAGAACAAGAGGAAACAATAAATACAACAACTGCAACAATGGCGACACAAGAAAAGTAGAAACGGTAAAAACAACAACCGTCACAATAGCGACAAAAGAATAAGAAACAATAACTACAACAATCGTCACAACAACGACAAAAGAACAAGAAGAAGCAATAAATACAACAACCGTAACATTGGCGACACAAGAAAAGCAGAAATGGTAAAGACAATTACCGTAACAATAACGACTCAAAAAGAAGACGAAACAATAAATACAACAATCGTTACAACAACGACAAAAGAGCAAGGAGAAACAATAAATACAACAACTTTAACAATAACGATTGCAACAGCAAAAAAACCGAAAAAGATATTGTCAGCCAGAATAATCAAAACAACATTAAAAAATAAAGTTAACAAGCGAAGGGATTACGGCTGCAGCAGCAAATAAAAGCAATCTCCCTAAGAATCTGCATTTACTATGATTTTAAAAAGGCGGGAATATTCATCTGTTGATTTGATTAGGATATCCCTAAGAATAAAGATAGAACAGGATACGACACTAGCAGTAGAAATATTAACTACAAAAACAGCACAGCAATAATGACA